>PVIY010040301.1:0-22490 GCA_004026745.1 Myrmecophaga tridactyla
TTGTCTTTTTATTTCTTTTTCTAAATCAATGCAAATGTTCTAAGAAATGATGAATATGCAACTGTGATGATATTAAGAATTACTGATTGTATATGTAGAATGGAATGATATCTTAATGTTTTGTTTGTTAATTTTTTTAATTAATAAAAAAGTTAAAAAAAAGAATTACTGATTCTATATGTAGAATGGAATGATATCTTAATGTTTTGTTTGTTGTTAATTTTTTTAATTAATAAAAAAAGCTAAAAAAAAAAAATCATCCTGTGGTACTCCCAGGTTCTCTTAGGGTAATAGTGGCTGCCAGAATCTGAATCTCTCCACATATTCTACGAAGACCATATAGAGAAACCAGGACAGCAGAAAATAGCATCCACAATCCATACCTACAACAGAACTAAAAGACAGAGTACACTACGACCTTCAGGCATGTGCAAGTATGGAATGAGCTTCTGAAACAAAGAGACCCTCTGCGGAGAGTCCGCGGAGGTGGTGCAGTGGAGGTGGGGGCTTCAGGGTCCTGGTGCTGGGAGAACGCAGATACAAACGCTCTTAGAAAGTGAGAGCCACACTCTTGGTGGGGAAGTATGAAGATGAGCCCGAGTCCATGTGTGTCAGCTATCAGGCTTCCTGGGAATCAGAACCAAGGGGCAAGACAGCGTCGAGGACCAGAGGAGGCAGTCTTGGGAAAGCTCCCGCTCTGGCCTGGACTTTGAACCAGCAGGTGTTCCTCAGAGGCTTAATGATAAAGAGTAAGGAGGAAGCCAGAGGTGAAAATTAAGGCTCCTGTAGAAACAAAAGAGCGCCACAGGATCAAAGAACACACTGAACCTTTCCTCACAAAAAAGATACCTTTAATTACACTAACGATAACTGCTTTTCATTATAGTGAGAGAAGAACCGGACCTTGAATTAAGGAACCCAGTAAGTCACCCAGATCCTTTACCTCTGTCTGCCTACAACTCTTATTGCTGCCTTGTGAAAGTTTAGGGCACTTCACAAGAATAGAACACAAAAGACAACGTCCGTACAAAGCTACTACGATATGAAAATAGAAAATGATAATAACAATTAGCCAACACCCTTCCCCCCATCGAAAGCCATTTACATTTTGATCAGCAGTCCTACTGACAGGACTTCGCCCGAAGATATATCTTCACAAATTTAAACAGTATATGCAAAGAGTTAGTGAGTACAATGTATGTGCAATAGCAAAATATGGGGAACACGTTAAATGCCTATCCACAGGAGAAATATTGCGTGAACTGTGGTATTTCCCCACAGTGAGATACGACTGCCGCCACGGAAAAGAACGAGCACAACTTTTGTGTCGTCTTCAGGATATACTGCGTGGAAAAAGCAAAATGTGAAAGGATTACATTTATGTTGCTACCTTTTGTCGAGGAAAGTTGTGTTATTTCTGCAAAGAAGAAATATAGGAAGGATAAACCAGATCCTAATAAAACAGCAACTTTAAGTGAAAGACACAGTGGTTTCCATAGTTCTAAATTTTTTTTTTTGTAGATTTGACATTTTTCAGATGGAAAATATTGAAAACTAAAAGAATGAAATAAAACACTAACAGCAAAACTAACCCCAGCCTGATGGGGATAGTGCCGGGGGGGAGACGTGCCCCAGGTTTTGCCCTGCCCGTGGCTGAGGAAGCGGCGCCGGGTGGCCTTACATTTGAGGGCAAGGCCTCTTTTAGAATAAACCACCCCAGTGTCTGCACCATCCATTGGTCTAATTCCTGAGTCAGTCGGTCCTGGCTCCAGTTTCTGCCTCCTCCCACTTTCCCTTCTTTTGTCATATTTATTGGATACCTACCATTTGCCAGGCCCTGGGGCCCTGGGGGTGACTAGATGAAAAAAACACAGTCACTGCCTCTAAGAGGCTCAGAGTCTGGACAAGTAAAAAGACAAGCACAATTCTAGCTGATATGTGCCGTGGGAGAGGAGGGTAAGGGTGCTTTGGAATTCCCCGTTCGGGTCCGTGTCTCCCTTCACCCAGCTGGGACCAGTGCAGTCTCCTGGCTGTGGCCTCCGCTCCTTGCGCTGTAGGAGGAGAGGCAAGGACCCAGCCCTGGACAGCCAAACCAGCGGGGGGTGGGTGGGCGGGGTCGAAATGCTCATGATGGCACAGAAGTCTCCTGTCTGGCCTGGAGGCCTACGTTCCTTGTAAAACACTTTCCTTCTTCCCACTGCCTCTGTCCTGGCTGGTCTGTCCGTCCAGCACTCAGAGGCAGGTGCTGAATTGTCTAAGGCACCTCCCCTTGCTCATCTGAGAAGGGGTTCTATGGGAATGGCAAGAGAAGAGCCTCCCTCCTGTGCCAGCACACCAAGTACCTCCTAACAGGTGTCTCCTGGAGACATTCCTTCCTATGTCAGGAAGGTAAAAGAACACTGCTTTCTTTAGAAGTGAGATCTCTTGGCAATCTGGTCACATAGCTTCTTTTCCAGCTGCTAATAACTGTTCTCAGAAATAACTCTCCAAACCAAAAATACAGAGGTGTCATATTTTAAAAGAAAGAAAGAACTAAGGAGTTGATGGGAACCTCTCCCGAGTCTTTACATTCAGCCTGAAAGAAAAATCTACCTTTTGGTTTATTTTTTAATTTTTATTTGCGATATGATCTGTAACTTCTCTTCTACCAGTGGTCCAAGGGTGCCTTTCTCAGGTGCTGCCTAGATGGAGGGAATCTGTGCCTGAGCCTTCATTTTTAAACAAAAATGCACTTCTCATCCTAGATGTTCCCTTGGCAGTCAGAGCTGATTGGAAGTGCATGGGATTGATTTCTTGTAATTGATAATTGTTTTGTACTATGTTTTGACATTTGGGCTTTGGCTCAGGGCACTCCTTTGTCTTGGTGAAGTTCTCCAAGTGGTTGAGGGTTTTTTGGACAGGCAGCTGCAGTGCCAGCCTGTTCCACATGGTGGCAGGTTTTGCCAGGAAAAGGGCTCTCTAATGACCACTGCCACCCCCTGCTCAGAGGCGTGGTTCCACAAACTTATGTTCCTTGACAAATGTAATTTATATTAATGGCTTTGCTCAATGCATCAGAGAGAATGTATGCTCAGGAAATGTTTTTGGTGATGTTTATTGCCTTTTCTATTTAGAAAAGGAATCAAAACAAATAAGGCTTTATTTAACCCTATCAATGGATGCTTATTATAATGGATCAGGCAAAATAATGTAAGAAATCTTGAGAGGATGTAGAAAGGGGTAGATGAAAGAAGCCACTGGCTTAGATAGGTACAACTGAAAAACCGTCCACGCAATTGTTTCTGTCACTGTGACGTAGTTAATATTTCAATGTTGCCTTGTTGTAAGTAGTTTGGAGAGTTTGGAAGAGCTTTTCTGTCATTCCTTTATGTTGATAAAATGATGCTCAATTACGGGATTTGGGTGCATTTGTTGTTAGTTGGTCCTCTGAACTCATACAATTGCAAATTTCAACTACCATCAAGACACACTGCCAACTCCTGACGCTGGTTGTTCCTTTGGCTGCTTCTCTTCCAGCTGCTAATAACTGTTCTCAGAAATAACTCTCCAAACCAAAAATACAGAGGTGTCATATTTTAAAAGAAATAAAGAACTAAGGAGATGGTGGGAACCTCTCCCGAGTCTTTACGTTCAGCCTGAAAGATACTAGGATGTGCCAAAAAGGCGAAAAACAAATCAGAAAACTTTTGTTATCATCATGAAAAACTATTTTGGTTGGGCATTCATTCTATCTGGGGCATTTTTCTTACATGTGGTGTTTAATTTTTTGAAGCCGATGTCAATCTATTTTCGTTTCCGTGACACTGGTTGGAAATCTCAGAGCAAATTATGCAAAGGCCAAGAGTTTGCAGGTAACAGGCAATGAAACAATTAAGATGACAGAGCTCCCTGTCTACGGCTATTGCTCTGCTTCCCTGCTGTTCATCCCTGCCCCGCTTGACACGTACACATACACACACTTTCTTGCTCCCAGCACCTGATCACAACTCATTGTTCACTGGCAGAAGCCTAGCGGGAGTGGTTCTATTCCTGGAACTTTGAGCTACGTTACTTAGAAGGCCACAGCGGCCCTCTCACACCAAGGCAGATGTCACCTAAATGACTCATGGTCAATTACCCTAACAGGGGAGGAGCAGCTGGGGGTGAGGGGGGTACTTGGCAGGGCAGCCGGCAGCGGGGAGGGAGACAGAGGCTCTGCACAGATGGAGAGGTATGTCAGCCGAGTTGGGGATTTGGACTCCTGGCTGGACATGTGCCAACGGCTCACAGCTGACTTAGAAATCAGGGAGTCTGGCCAAATATTGCATCCCATAGAGTTTCCCTAGAAACAATGTCTGTGGAATAAAACTAATAGCATGTCACATTTTCTCAACGTACTCTGCCTAAAAGAGTCAGAGGAGTTCTCTGAATTCCAAAGCTGTTGCTTTTAAAAATGCAACCCAAAAGAATGAGTATTGGGAGTTTAGAGGTGGGGTGGGTCAGGGTTTTCAGCATTGGTCTTGTCTGGTCCCTAAAATGTTTGGCAGTAGGGCATGAAAGTCAGTTCTCTGCAGGCCCATTGGGCCTGGGTAAGTTCAGCCTTGGCCTTCTGGGTATGGTTGGAGAAAAGCGCTCACCGTGCGGACTGGTCGTCACGGTCACCAAACCTCAATGGGCCTTAACACTTCCAGGCAGTCATGGTCTATTCACTTTTCTACTGTCTTAGATATTTAAGTAATATTCCCTCCTCGAACCCTCATCCTTCTCTCTAATACTATTATGCTGAGAAAATTGAAGCAACTGGAATAGAACTTCCAAAGACTCCCATCTTCACATCAGCACACAAGTATGCCATTATTTCTCCCATTTAAAAAAGGTCAACCTAACCCAAAATTTCCCTTGACCCCACTTTTGTTCTCAGCTTTCTCCTCATTTTTTTTTGCTCCCTTTTGCAGCAAGCTCCTTTTCCCCGATCCTTTCTTGAACAGTCTCCAATCAGGTTCCTTTGCCTCTATAATTCCATGGAAACTGCTCTTATCAAGGTCACGTATGAACTCCATATTATTTAAATCCAGTGGTTGATTCTCAGTTCTCAATTTGTGTGACTAATCGGCATTCGGCACAGTTGATCACTGGCCTTTGTGTTTTGTACTTGTTTTCAAGTTGTCTTCAGGGTATTGTACGCTTTTGCTTCTCTACCTGACTCATCTTTCCTCCCCAGACTCCTTTGCGTGTTCCTCCCTGGGGCATAGTTCTTAAACCTCTCCTCTTCTCCAAATACACTCACTCCCCTAGTGGTCTCATGCAATATAGTAGCTGCAGTTACATCCATGTGGAATAACTACCAAATTCTAAATCCAGTACTCTAGACCCCTCTCCTAAACTACACACTTATATAATCAACTGCCTGCTCAGCATTTCCATTCAGCAGCCAACGCGTGTCAAACTCAACACCGACAAAGCTGAGCTACTGTCTTCTTACTTCAAACTTGCTTCACTCATGGTCTTTCCTAATCATCATGAACGGAGTTATGACAACACCATCCTTACAGTTGCTTAGGCCAAAAATCTGAGTGCCATGGACTCCTCTTTCCATAATCTATTTAATCTATTAGGGAATTCTATTGACACTACCTTCAAAATATATCCAATGTCTAACCAATTTCTCTTATCTCCACTATTACCAGCTTGGCCCCTGCTGCCATCATTATTCACCATTGTCCCCTACAGGGCAATGCCTTTTTATATCATGTGACTTTACCACTAGGGTAAATGCCAACATCTGAACAACGGTTCACAAGGTCCAACATGAAAACCTGGCTCCCGTTACCTTTTTGTCCTCACCTCCTACTGTTCATTCCACCCCAACCACACCAGCCTCCTTGTTCTTCCTCAAACATGCCAGGTACGTTCTTGCTTGAAGGCCTCTGCTCATTTTGTTCCCTCTACCTGGAATACTCTTTTCCCAGATATCTTCCCACCTAATTCCCTCCTCACTGTCTTCAAGCCTTGGTTCAATCCTCACCTTTTTTTTATAGGGTCTACTCTGACCACCCTATTGGTATCGGGTTCTGCCTCCCTACCCCACTGATACCGCCTACTCTCCTTATCCTGCTCTACTTTTTCTTTTCTTCCATAGCACTTATAACTATTTATTTATTCATGTATATATTTATGATGTTTATTGTTTACTTTTCTCTTCCCAACAGATTGAAGCTCCTCTAGGCAGGGACCTTTGTCTATTTTGTTCAGTGATGTATTCCAAGTACTTACACCATGCCTGGCTCACAGTAGCCAATCAATAAATCTTTATTGTTGAAAGAATGAATGACTAAATACCAGCTGGTCTGTATATGAACAGCTTAGTCCCTTCCAGGTGGTGGAGAGTCATGTGCTCCCTCCTGGTTATCTGGGTATCTGACCTGCACAGCTTTTGCTCACTAGCCTGCCTACGGGGCGAGGGCTCAGCTGATGACAAAGTGTCCAGGAGCGACTGGAAAGGCCGGGCTGGGCTGGTCCAGGCTGCAGGTCTGTCCTCAGCAGCTGATGGCGCTCAGGCTGGAGGACTGGACAGAGCCTCACGCAGGTCTAGCAGGTGGCAGGGGGCTGTGAATGGGAAACAGAGTCCAGAAGTTCTGAGCGCAGGCCGAATCATGAAGAACTGGGATAAGAGCAAAATAAAGTCATGATTACGGTTCAGGATTAAGTCTGCGAGAGATATGAGGTGGCTGGAGTCTGTTCTGTGAGGGCCTGGGGCCACAGACTTTCCCCACGATAGCAGATTTGCTTATCACTCTGTAGCCAGTTTCTAAAATAGTGCCCAGCAATCGATGGTAGGTAGTGAATAACTCTTTATGGGATAACTGAAGGTTTGTTGAAAGTGGTTTTGTAGGATAGAACAGTTCCCAGTCTGGTGCTTATGATATAGCTCCTGGCTCTAAACTCTGACTCAGTAGCTGGCCACCCTCTTTCTCCTGTCATCAGAAAGATCGTCTTCATTCGTAGATGATTGTACTGTGCCAGTTTTGTGGGCTCCAGAGGCATAGCCAGAGTTTCATTCTACCTGTGTGACGTGCACATATTTCAATGTCTTCATCAGTAATTTAGGGGTAACAATAATACCTGCATCAAAAGGTTGTTCAGCCTGACTCATATATCCACAGTATATGGTATTCTTGGGTAGAAATCTAAATCTTGCTTGTAATATCGCTGCTGGGCTCTGTCTCCAGAAAGCAGGTGTCTATGATAGTATCACTTTCCTGATGGTGTTTTCAGACTGCAACTTAATTGGTTGTCCTGACTCTCTTGCTCTCCTCTTTTGTGTTGAGACTCAGCAGGAGTTTCCTCTAATCCACCCCATGGACACTGACCCTCTCATAGGAAACAGCTGGAACCTCAGACTTAAGGGCCACTATGCAATTCAACTTCTGGAGCGACTTGAGCAGACCAAGGTTAAATAGCCACGTGGTAGAATGGGGAGAATTCATTTGTAGGAGACAGCTCCATAAACATGCAAACAGCAAGTCTTACCATCTGTTTAAGCCTCTGGGTATTTGCTCAGTGTGCTGGTTTGAAAGGATTACGCCCCCTAGAAAAGCCGTGTTTTAATCCTAATCAATCTTGCGGGAGCAATGGTTTCTTTTAATCCCTTTTCAGCACCATAGTTCGAAAAAATTGATTAGGTTATCTCCACGGAGATGTGAGTCAATCAGTTGTGTGTACTAAACTTGATTAGACAGAGACATGTCTCCACCTATTCTATGTGGGGCTTGATTGGTTTACTGGAATCCTATAGACGAAGAAGTATTTTGGAGAAAACTTCAGAATGCTGCAGAACCACCAAACAGAAAGTCTACCAGCCAGCGACTTTGGGAGATGAAGAAGGAAACCCCCTCCGGGGAAGCTTCATGAAGCAGGAAGCCTGGAGAGAAAGCCAGCAGACCATGTTCTCCATGCTCACCACATGCCTTTTCAGCTGAGATAGAAACGCTGAATGTCATCGCCACCTGGAACCAAGGTATTTTTCCCTGGATGCCTTGGATTGGACATTTCTATAGACTTGCTTTAATTTGGACAATTTCACAGCCTTAGAACTGTAAATTAGCAACTTATTAAATTCCCCCTTTTAAAAGCCATTCCGTTTCTGGTATATTGCATTTGGGCAGCTAGCAATTCAGTAACTTAAAAAAGATGAGCTTCTGCCAGATCTTGAAGCACATGTGGGTTTGGAAATGACTTCTTACAACCACCAGAGGTAGCCTGATGGGAAGAACTTGGGGGAAGGAGGAAGTGGAGTTAAAAGTCTAATTTTACTCTATGCTCTACTTTTTTTGCCATTTACTAGTCTTATGACTCTTGACAGGTCATCTTTCTTTTTTAGGTCTCAAAGTTTTCCATGTAGTTTTATTTGCAGGATCATTTAAAAAACATATCTCATACGGAAGTCAAATCTATAGCTATTACAGATCAAATGAAAAAATAAAACTGCTCTGAATGAGGAGGGGAGGGAGGCGGGTAGCCCGGAGCCCTACCCAAACAAATCCCCTCATATTATACATACATGGGGTCTCCTGTGGTAGCCCCCCAGCACTAAGTTTCTGCATAATACAACCAGAAGTTGCTAGAACAGATGACCTTTGCAGACATTTAGTGGTTTTTTATCAGTTTGTGTAGCTACTGGGATTTTTGAAGTAGTTGTTAGGAATGAGCTGGCAGGGGTTGCAGAGAGGGATAAGGGAGCAAGAGGCAGGAGAGGCTGTGGGAGCAGCAGTTCCCGGGAAAAGCGTTTCCGGGGCAGCAGGCTTCCCTGTTTATATGTCGTGTTTCTTACTGGGCTCCCCATATGGGACTTGAACCTCCAGGGATTTCTTTCAGTCTTCCTGCTCTTCAGGAGGTCTCCCCTGTGGGGAGCCCCTGCCCTGTTAGAGCAGATGCATGAGGAATTTGCCAGCTGTTTTGAAATTCTTTTATTTCTGATTGCCTAATGTCCCAGTTGGAGACATCAAGATGAATATGACACAGGTCTGTCATGAGGCACTCCCATTAGGTGGGAGAATACCAGAGCAAGTGGAATTACTTGCCTGCCTGGGGTCTGGGCTACCCCAGCCCAGAGCAGGCGCCACTCCCTCTGTCTGGAGGGACTGGGATCTGAGCTGTGAATGAAGACCAAGAACTAATGCACCAGGCTAGTGGGAGAGAGGGAAGGAGTCTGAGAAAGGACCTTCAGACGAGGGAATAGTGTATGCAGAGGCACGGGGTGTTGGAGGAACACAGGACAGCTTGGAGACCAAGCAATCTCCATGTGGAAATCTGTACATTTAAGCCCATCTTCACATATTCCTATGGAGCAGAAGGAAAATGTCCCTTTATACAACCCGGAAGTTTAACTTTTGTGAATGGTTGGACGACCTCCAACTAGTGAGAAATTATGCCAATCCATTATGAAAATTATTAGGAAGTCTTCACGATGACCTGTTCCTAGAATAAATAATCCTACCAGCTTGTTTTTGTGTGTGTTGTACATATATTTCTAATGACAGACTGGTTGACCTCTCATCAAAGCAGAGCTTCAAAGAGATTCTTCAAGTGGCCACTGAAGGCACAGGAAGGGAAAGGGGGCTTGGAAGATTCTCACAGAGTTTTTTAAGGTACTTTCCTCTTTTCATTTGAGACAAAGCCTACAAGTAACAATCAGGACCTTGTTAAAAGGTAGAATTCCCTAAGTGAGGTAGCCTTCCACACCCCTTTACTGGGCTAATCCTTATCTCCTTGAATGAGCCTCTGGAGTCCTGGGAATTTCCTCACCTCTGTGTACTTACCTGAGGAGGAACAAGAGGCTGTCATCAGGTTCTTATTTCTGCAAAACAAACTGGTCAACATGTACGGCTCAGACTTGCTAACAATCTTCTCATCCTGATTACATTTCCATCACCTAACATTCAAGAAATCTCTCTCCTTTTTTATTTTCTGTAAGCTGCAGGCACTTATTCCATTGGTGCTTAAGCTGCCAGCTCTGTCCCATCAGGGGAATCTGCTTGGTGAGCGGATGCTCTTCTCCATCAGTGGGAATATTCATACCCATTAGTGTGCACTGGAGCCTCTGCACATCTCATCAAGGTTCCTCCCCAAATGTCCTGTCTGGTGCTGTTCCAAAGCCTGACACTGGCCCTCGCCCACATTTGAAACAGCTCTTTCGGCATTGAACATCATCACCTTTACAGCTGATTCTGTTCTACTTCTCTTCATATTTCTTTCTTTCGTAACTGTCCTTCTCTATTTATCTCCACTTTTAATCCTTTACAGAATTTGGTAGTCATAAATTATAAATCATAAATAAATAGTCTGATCCTGGGAACAGAGATTTCTGTCCCTCACACTTGCTGTGACATTCATGGACATTCCTGGAGGGCTGCAAGGCAGTGGGTTGTGAACAGCAGAATTGGGGGGCAGAGAGCAAGCCTGGTTTACTGCTGATTCCCTAGTGCTGAGCACATAGTGGGTGTTTCCAGAGTGACCCCATGACTGAATGGATCCATGTGATTTCTTTGATGAATTGAATTCCTGGGTTGATTAAAGAAGATGAGGGACTGACAAAGGCCCTCTTTTCAGGGAGTGGGACTGTTCAGGTTTGTGCCTGAGCATGTGGTGGTGTGGCTTCTAAAATAAGACCCTTGTGGTTGCAAATGTGCTCTTCTACTCTAGACCTGGGAAATAGGGTGATGTGGCAAAGGCAAGGGATCAATTTTTCCAAGTAAGGGGAACTGTACCCCTTTCCACAGAGAAAGGGAGGATTTTGCCGGCAGCTCTTCCCCTTGAAGAGTGCTGGTTTCTTTCTCCTTCTTTGCCATCGTTTTCTTGAGAGGGAGCAGGGCCATTCTCTCTAGGCCCCTGGAGCTGGCGCCTGGTGCTGCTGCTCATTTGTCCTGTGGCCTTCCCCTTGGCAGAGAGAAGGAAGCTCTGTCTGGAGATCAAGAAGGGATAATTATTCCTGGAATTTCAACTATTCCAGGAGAAGCAGGGAACAAACTGAGTCCATGCTCAAAGCCAGGTGTCAGCAGACTTTCTGTGAGGTGCCAAATAATAAATAGTTTAGACTTTGAAGGTCATGTGGTCTCTGTGGCAACCACTCAGTTCTGCTCTTTTGGTGCAAAAGCTCCTGTAGATAATATGTGAATGCATAGGTGTGACTGTGTGCCAATAAAACTTCATTTACGGAAATAGGCAACAGACTGTATTTGGATCCCCTTCTTTAAGCTTACAATTCTGACTTGACAACCCGATTTTGATCTCTCTGCTAGTAACTTTGTTTCTTATGTGCTGAATTCCACAGATTGTGAACTCTGTGTTTCCTCAGCCCCAACTGCTGCCTACATTATTTGCCTGGACTGGACTCTAATTCTGAGTGACCCTGCATAAACTGTATATATGGAGGCAGAGAAGAGGGAACTAAGCCTAGAGTAATGCCAGGAGGAGGAAGTAGAAATTACTCAGGAGAAAATATGCAAGGATCCATTCTCTGAGGTGAATTGATGAGGAGGAGAATTAGGCAATTCTCAATCCTGAGACTACCATTTAGGTTTTCCCTGGCACACAAAGCAACTCCCCAGAATGAAACCAACTTTAGTCCACCGAGTCAAGTGGACTTCTGGAGAAATTTAGAGAGCTCTGGTCCAGGCTAGCTTCTATGTCTTTGAGAGTCTAGGGTGAACTCTCTTTTGACTTTATTTTGTTGTCACCTGAAACCAAAGGAGATCCTAAAAGGAGGAAATGTGTGTTAATCTGTCCTGCTTGGGTCAGGCCTCTCTCCTCACCTCAAGCTTGAACTTTGAGGAGTCATTCTTTCTTCATGAGCTCAAAGCCTATTGGGATTGGTTGGAGCCTTTAAGGTTGGAGCCTTTAAGGTTGGAGCCTTTAAGGTCATGGGATCCAATTTAATTTAATGCAGCTCTCCTGACTCTGACATCTGTCCCCAGCATTGCACTTACCTTTCCCACATTGCTGCCTTCTGGGCGCTTCCTTCCCCTGAATTCCCTGAGTTATTGACAATTTCATTCAAAGAAGAGAGCCAACACAACAGTTTGCTGTGGTTCTGACTCCTCCCTGCCATTTGTTCTAACCCATTCCCACCTCACTCGAGAAACCGCTTAGGTCCAGGTTCATCCAGCAGGTATGTAGCATCCTCAGAGAGTTGCGGTGCTTCTAGAGTAGGAGTTCATCAAGGAAAGTAATTATTTGCATGCATAAATTCTACCTTTCCCTCATTCCTCCACCTCCTGTGAGCAGTAAGGACATAGTACCTCCTCATCTGTATTCATACCATAAATTATGCACTCCAGTGACATGAGATTGTGGGTATTCTTCTTTTATTTTTTTCAAACATGAAATAAAAACAAGAGAACCAAGGAGATCTAATTAAGACTCTACAAAGAAGGGGCTGGTATCTCCATTATCTGGCTGGAGTAAGATTGCTGTTTTCCTTTTACTCTGTCACTGATATAAATGAGTTCTTAATTCCTTCTTTTGTGAGGAACAGGTTATCACGTTCATATTCATTAAGTTACTTCAGGGCCCTACACCAGAGCTTAATGGTAGTTTAAATTAGCAGCCTCTGCTGTTGGCACTATCAGTGGGGGCAAAAATCGAGAATCCTGGGAAAAGTAATATATTTCCCTATCATTTTTGGATTTGAAGGCAGAGGGAGGCAAAAAACATCTGAGTGACCTTGGAGTTATTTGAAGGACAGTCCCTTTCATCCCTCCTCATTGCCCATAGGAAATATTCAGACTCCTTACTGGGAATCGGAGGCCCTTCATGCTTTTTCCTCTGTAGCTTCTCTCTCCTATCTTAATTGTTTTTCCCTCTCACCTTCTCTCCCCAACATTCACACGGTGGCCAATTTAAATCATTCTCTGGGCAGTTCCTGCTGTAACATGCTTCTGGTCTTTGCCCTTACTGTCTCCTGTTGGGAGTACTCCTCCCTTCCTGTTCTCATCCACCTAGCATTTTTCAAGACCCACCGCAAGCATCCTCCTCTTGAGGAAGATATTTCTAACCCCCTAAATATAACCATAAGAATCCTCCTTTATAACTGTCAGAGACTTTGGAAACATCACTGATGACATGACATTGCAGAGTCTTGTTAGCCCCACCTGTACCATAGACCCCTTGAGGATAGGTCTTATTCTTTGTATCTACCAGGCTTGACTCAATGCTTGACATATCGTAGTTAATTCTTGTTGAGGAGGGAAAGAAGAAATTGGGGAATGAGGGAAGAATGGCACCATAAGACGGGTTTTAAAGGAGAGAAAGAAATTTGATACTCAACATTTCTCTGGACCGGGTCATTTGGCTACGATCCCTTTGTCCACTTTGATTCCTTTATTTAGCTACATCTCTTTGCTCACTCAACCAACATTCTTGGGGATTGAATCATGTCCCCCACAAAAGACATGCTAACCCCCCCAGTCCTGTGATATGAACCCACTTTAAATTGGATCTTTGAATATGTTATTAGTTAAGGTGAGTGAGGTTATGGATGTGAGCCCATTTGTAAATAGGATCATTGCAGATGTTATCAGTTAAGTGAGGCCAAGTTCAACGAAGGTGAACCTTAATCCAATGTGGCTGACATCCTTATAAGCAAAGGAATTGGGCAAGGAAGTAGAAGCCAGAAAAGGAGAGAAAGATTGCTACATGATGGAAGCAGAGATGTGTATACTAGCCAGGGAACTCCAGAGATTGCTGGCCAGCATCGGATTGCTACAGACTCCAGGAGAAAGCATGGCTTGGTGATACCTTGATGTTGGACTCTAAAACCATGAGACAATAAATTCTTGTTGTTTAAGCCAACTCACTGTGTGTCATTTGCCAAAGCAGCCCTGGCAAACTAAGATAAACATTGAACTTTAAAACGTGAACGAGTTTTAAACTGGATGAGATTCCTCAGCAATTGCCCTCATCCACCAGCCACAGAGATTCAGAGACTCAAGGTGTTACAATTCTGTTTCTATTCCAGGTGCGCATTTCTCTCATTTCTAGTATTGTTATTCTTATTATTAATCTGCCTACTAGCTGTGCTTTTTAAGTCACGTTCCCCAAGAAGCAGATCAAGGATTTGTGTGCAAATGACTTATTAAGGAAATGCTCCCAGTAGACACTGGAAAGGGAGTGAATGAGACAGGGAAGGGAAGAAGCCAAATGAGGGTGCCAGCCTCAGCTTGATCTTATAGGGAAACTCTGGAGTGGGAATTACTCCTTAGAGTTTGTCCTTACAAAGGCAAGGGAGCTGGCTTGCACACTCCCAAATAAATTATTGGCTAAGGGACCCTCCTGGGGCAATGCAAACTCCCGGGCACTTGCAGACTCTTTGCCTGTGGACAAACTGACTGTAGTAACCCAAAGGCAGCCTGAGAAGAGAGTCTAGGTACAGGCTAGCCATTAAGGCATAAAAACACACTGAAGCAGGGAGTTGGGGGAAGAGAAGCTGTTCTAGTTTGCTAGCTGCCAGGATGCAATATACCAGAAAGAGAATGGCTTTTAAAAAGGGGAATTTACCTGAGATTCCAAGTACTTATGGTGTTCAATCAAACTATCGACATAAGTTATATTAGGAAATGCACTAGTCAAAATATAAATTTTGTAACAAATAAACATTTTTTGCTTTAGTGTTACACAGAAGGTGACATTTTAAAATATTAATCTCAGGTAGGACATGAGATTTTGCTGGTTTGTCCAGAATGATGCCCTAATGAATCCCAGAGTGATTCGATCAGTGAGTGGGAAAAAAAAAAGGGGGGGGGGGAATTTAATAAGTTGCTAGTTTACAGTTCTAAGGCTGAGAAAATGTCCCAATTAAAGCAAGTCTAGAGAAATGTCCAATCTAAGGCATCCAGGGAAAGATACCTTGGTTCAAGAAGGCCAATGAAGTTCAGGGTTTCTTTCTCAAGTGGAAGGGCACATGGTGAACATAGTCAGAGTTTCTCTCATGTGGAAAGGCACATGGTGAACACGGTCAGGGTTCCTCTCTCATCTGGAAGGGCACATGGTGAACACGGTGTCATCTGCTAGCGTCTTCTCCTGGCTTCCTGTTTCATGAAGCTCCCCGGCAGGCATTTTCCTTCTTCATCCCCAAAGGTCGCTGGCTGGTGGACTCTGCTTCTCATAGCTATGTCGTTCTGCTCTGCTCTCTCTGAATCTCTCTCATTCTCCAAAATGTTTCCTCTTTTATAGGACTTCAGAAACTAATCAAGACCCACCCAAATGGGTGGAGACATGCCTCTACCTAATCCAGTTCAAGAATCACTCTTGATTGAATCACATCTCCAGGGAGATAATCTAATTACAGTTTCAAACATACAGTGCTGAATAGGGATTAGAAGAAGTGGCTGCCTTTACAAAATGAGATTAGGATTAAAACATGGCTTTTCTAGGGTACATGCATCATTTCAAACCAGCGCAGAAGCAATGAAATGGACCCAAGGGGATCTGGCTGGGCCACCAACAGTACCCACTACAAGGTGCACCCCTGAACCTAACATCTCAAAAAACCATGGATCCTATAAGCCATAGATAGCCTTGCTTTGCTACTTTAGATATGGATAAAATGATGCCAAGAGAAGGAAAGTGACTTCTTCAAGGCTGCACAACTTGTTCAGAGCCAGGACTTGAATGCAGGCCTTTTGTCTATCAGTCCAGGCCTTTCGTCTGACATCCAGCTGTTTGTTATCAACATGGTATAAACAAAAGATGCCCACCGGACACCAATTGGATGAAACTCAATATATTGGTTCTAAATTTATGAATCATTATTTTCAAAGTAATTATTCATGATGCAAAAGTATTATTCTCTTTAAAAAGCATTTACAGATTTCTATTAAACCGCAAGGTCCTTCCATGCGAGAGACCCAGGTTCGATTCCTGGACCATGCACCAAAAAAAAAAAAAAAAAAAAAAAAAAGCAAACTCCCCTATTGTCTACAAGGTTGGATATTATACAAATATTTAAAAAGCTTGGAAACTAAATACATTTTAGTTTTCAGGTTTTTTGCCTTTTTACCCTGCTATTCTCTGCCTTTTTTTGCCTCAACCCTTTTTTAAAGCAGGATCACTGAAATTTGGTTATGTGACTTGCCTGCTTTCCTATAGACAATCAGTGGATGAGATGGGAAGAAAACCCAGACCTCATATTAAACCAAAGCTGGCAGCCACTACTTTCCCTAATACTAAAGTTTTTATTTTTTAATTGCAGGTTTTAAAGGAAACCTTAATTAAAACTGCACTTGTGGCTTTATCATTATCAAAAGTACATTGTTTACAGCCCATGTATTCCTCTCCACACCCCCCCCCAAAAAAAATTAAACAAATGGTGCTGCAATATTGGGATATTCACATGGAAAAGAATGAAATGTGACACTCACAGCACAGCATATAAAAAAAAAAGGGGGATTGTTAAAAAATGTGGTATATCCACATAACGGAATATCATTCAGCCATGAAGAGGAATTAAGTTCTGATATGTGTGACAACAAGGCTGCAACATGTTGAGTGAAATAAGCAAGACACAAAAGGGCAGAGTTGTATGATCTCACTTACATGAAATAATTAGAATATGCAAATTCATAGAGTAAAACATTAAAATATGGGTCACTGGGGGCTGGGGTGGGAATATGGAATGGGGAATTAGTGTTTAATTGGTACATGTTTGGGGTGATAGAAAAATTTTGGTAATGGATGGTGGTGGTGACAGCACAACACTGTAAATGGAATTAATGGCACTGAATTGTATATTTGAGTGTGGTTTGAAGGGGGAAATTTTAATTCCCCTTAAAATATATAAATTTTAAAATATATAAATTTAAGTATATATGTGACCAGGATACATTTTTTTTTTTAAAAAACGTGAAGTCATGCCAGAATAGGGTGGACCCTTTGATCAATATGATGGGAGGGGAGACACAGAGAGAGAAGACAGCTATGTGATAGAGGCAGAGATCAGCAATGCTGCCATAAGCTAGGGACCTCCAAGGATGGCTGGATACCACCAGAGGCCAGGGAAGGCCAGAAACAGATTCTTCCCTGCAGGCTTCAGAAAGAACATGGCCATTTTGACTCCTTTATTTTGGACTTATGGTCTACACAACAGTGAGACAGTAAATTTTTCTTGTTTTAAGCCAAAGAAAAAGTGTTCAGCCGATTGTCAAGAAATGCGTACCATTCCTGCAAATTTATCTTGTATGTCATCTACATAAACTTTAAGCTCCAGCCTGCAAGTCCTGCAAAATTTTTAAAGCTGGCAAGGCCAAAACATTTCTTCCCCATTGTATTAAATTCTTAAGCTAAGTTTCTTAAGCAAATATCCTACTGCAGCAATCTTCTTGACACAACACATTTACCATTATCACCATGGGCCTTTCGGGGGACAGAGAATGAGTTTGGTGCAAAGCACTGTATGGATTCCCCACCTAAAGCAATTTTTTCCTGCTGCAGTCAAAAATAGTTAAACTTAAAATGCACAAGGCTGTTGGAATGTTATTGCCACCAAGTGTTGATAGTGTTACATCCCCGCAAATAGCATTGTAAAAATTAGGATTTTTGCCACTGAAATTCTTCTGAGCACTATTAACAAGTCATATGAAGAAGCAATATAGATGTTTGACAAAGGGCAATTAGATTTTACAGCTCAGATGAGTGAGGAGGATCCCAGCAAGCTGACAGAAGGCAAGGTAAGAGGCAGACAGGATGAGGAAGTCCACAAAGTTCAGTCTCTGATCTTATTTGTCAATGTAAAACAAACCAAAATTGTATGGGGGTTGGGAATACAGTGGAGGGGAGTGCATGACATCAGTCACACAATGCCCTCATGGGATAGAGTAAGGTTCACAATGTCGACTATCGACTATTATTATTCTTATTTCTATAGCTAAATCACCGGACTTCAATTACAAGTCTTATTGGAAAACCTGATAAATGAAACTAGCGATTGTCAGGATTAAACAAACATATAGCTTCTTAGGTAGATCTTATTACCTTTTATTTTTTTTAAACTACTTGTCCAAGATAGAAAGTGATTTGGGTGCTGAACAATGATTCAACTCAGCCTAATATTCATTGGAATTGGGGATTTATTTCAAAGAGCAACCCCTAAGGGATTGCCTAGTTTTGAGAAAGTCACCCTTGGATTTCCCTCAAGAGAAATAAGATGGTCTGTCCACTCTGATGTTTGCTGTCAATGCACTCACAGATTTGAGAATTCCTGGACAGGTGGCCCAAGACCTAGGAAACGCACCTGATTTGTCTGTCCTGCCATTGCTGGAGTACATGCCTGGCGCACTGGTGATGTTGCTTATAGCCAGGAGAGAGCGTCCATTTGGAAATCCATGCTCCATTTACTTTAAATTTGAATTAATTTCGAGTCGAGGAATTCTTACTAATGTAAAATGTGCACAGCATCTCTGAGTTGCTAAATATTTGGTGAGAATGGGGTTTGGGCCAATCTGGAATCTCTTGTTAATCTGGAGAGGGGTAGGGGTGGGGTGGGGTTGATGCAGTTTGCCAAAGAATACAGTATACCAGAAACAGATTGGCTGTTTCAATGGTGATTTATTAGGTTAAAAATGTATAATTCTAAGGTCATGAAAATGTCCAAATTAAGGCATTAAGAGGAAGATACCTTCTCTGAGGAAATGCCGCTGGCATCCGGTTTCCTCTGTCCCATGTTAAGGAACATGGTGATGCCTGCTTGTACTTCTCTTTTGGTTCTGGTTTCAAAATGGTTCTCTCAGCTCCTGGGGGTCCTTCTTGCTTCTCCCGGGGCATTTTCTCTCTGTGTCCTTCTCTTGGTTTCATCTCTCTGCTCTCTACATGTCTCTCTCTGTTTTCAGTCTTTTATTCTCTTCATAGGGGACTATGAAAGGATTAAGTAAAAAGATTAAGACCTACCTTGAATTGGGTGGGTGACATCTCCATGGAAACAACCTGATCAAAAGGTCCCACCTGCAATAGTTCTGCAACCACAAGAATGGATTAAAAGAACATAGCATTTTCTGGGGTACATAACAGTTTCAAGCCAGCCTAGGCATGTTTCCATGCTTTAACCACTGTGGCTGTATCAAAAAGAAAGCTTCCTGTAATTAAGATTTAGAATCTACAGGAGGCTTTACGGGAGTAGCCAAGGGAAATTGTGAACTTTTCTCCTTGAATCCTTGTGACTATTTAGTTTCGGGCTCAGGGCATGTGAAAGAATTAGGTCACCTTTCGAAATCATCCAGCCTTAAGATTGTATGAGGCTGTGGAGTTCAGATTTTATATCACAATACGTGGAAAACCTTCTTTCCAGTGTTTCTGAGTCTGTCTTCTCATCTGTCAAATGGAACAGACCATAATGTTGTTTCAAATGCTTTGATGCTTAAATAGACAGTGCCTATAAAGACATCAGCCAAGTGCCCTGGATATTATAAGTGTTCACAATATTAACTATTATTCTCATTTCTAAAGGTGAAGTCACCAGAGTTTGAATTAAAAGACCCACTTTCTGGCCCTCATTAAAAAAATTCATATAGTAGAACAAAACCCCTTGCCTTGCTTACCTTGCAGGATTGTTTTGAGTTTTAAAGGGGATAATGTATGTGAGAACACTTAATAAATAAGTGTTAATAAATAAATACTTAATAAACACTTAATAAATGCAATACACACCTATAAGATTATTATAAAGCTTCTTACAGTGTCCTCTAAATGAAATACAGGGTCATTCTCTTTTGGGCAGAAGGATCTTGTCTTTCTTATTTTCTTGAATGTGACTTAAGGAAATCCCCCTCCCCACAATGTATGAACCTTGAGTACCCCCCTTCGATATAGAGAGGAGCTACTATGCGCTTCTTCCAAGTGGGAGGAGGTGGTGCTCCCGGGTTGGGCAGGTGGGCTGCAGCCCCCTGGGTGTGGGGCCCATGAGGATTTGTCCCTGAATCCACTCAGATTGGCTGGGTTCAGGTCACTCTGGACCTAGGAGGGCTCAGGTACCTTTGGGAAATGGAAGCAGCTTCGTGCAGCAAATGCCTGAGAAAGCCTCTATCTTAAGAGCAGCAAGGAAGCAGGTGGAGGGGGCGGTCTCTGCGCCGGGACTTCTGACTGGCATGGGAGGACTGTGTTTGTGTGAGCCTGGGCACTGCCATCCTCTTGAACTGCTGGATTCTTGGCCTGAGAAGATGCCCCCACACCAAGATCTCAGCTAATCCTGCTCCTGCCTGTAGGGTTGACAAACGGTGGGACCTCTGACCATGCCCCTGGTTGCTCACCTGCCCACTTTGCACACAGGCCTGGGCTAATTTGATGAGGCTTCCACACTGACTCCCCTTCTGCCTGGCAGGCATCTGCCTTTCCACCTGGGTCTGGGTCTCCAGGAGCAACCCTTCCTTATAGTTCAGACTTTCATCCTCTTCTTGATTGGATAAGATGCTAAAGAGCTCTGCCTTCTTCTGGCTCTAGATGGATCTCCGTTGATCTTTACCCCGCCCCACCCCCACCCTCATGCTCTGAACTGCCAGGTCCTAAATGTCTAGAGACATGCTGAAGTTTCCATCAGTGACCCCTTCTCTTGCAGGAAAATGTACCAACAAAGTTTCTTTTGATTGTAAGCAATGGAAATAGTGGCTAGTTTATGGGAAGGGGGAGAGGTTTATTAGAAACTCATAATGGCTGATAGCTGAAGATTTCTAGTTCACTGAAGATGTTCTGTTCTTCTCCGTGATACAGTGGGTTGAATGGTGGCTTCCAGAAAGGCATGTCCATGTCCTAATCCCTGGAACCTGTTAGTTTGTTGGAGGAATGGTATTTGCAGAAGTAATTATGTTAAGGACCTGGAGATGGGGAGATCACCCTAGATTATCTGGGTGGGCCCTAAATCCAAATACAACTGGGTTCTTAAGAGTGAGGCAGAGGGAGATTTGACAGAGCTGAAGAGGAGGCAATGTGAGAAACAAAAGGAGCACTGGCAGCCACCAGGAGTTGAATGAGGCAGAGAATGGACTCTCCCCTAGAACATTCAGCTCTGCCAATACTTGGGCTCAGACCTATGGCCTCCAGGACAATGAGAGAATAAATTTCTTTTGTTTTAAGCAATCTTGGTTTGTAGCAATTTTTTATGGCAGCTCTAGGAAACTAATGCCCATAGTAAAAGAGTTGAAGTGAAGATGTGGCTGTTCAGCCAGGGGTATTGTTTCTCTCTGCCCCAGCAGCTGGGTGTGACCATATATCCAAGTTCTTGGTGATGAGCCTGAGTAGAAATTCCATGTGCCATTTCTTGGTCTGACACCTAAAACAACGTAAAACATTGTCTCCTCCTTGCTGGCTGGAATGTCCTTGGAAACCCCGTGCTGAAGATGGCAGGGCAGCTGGCAGTCAGTGTCCTTAAATGATTGCATGGAGCAGAGCTATCCTGAAGGAGTGTAACTTTACAAAAGATAAGCCTCTTTCTTGTTTGAGACACTGCATTTCAGGGCTCTTTCTTTTTTTTTCTTTGAAGCAAATTAGCCTTTACCCTAATGAATTCAGAAATGTAGTGAATTGTAAGAATTGCTGAATAACTAAGCTTCAAGCCAGGCAGGGATGGACAGCTTTGGATACCTTTAGCAGCAGGATTTATAGCTCTTCTCTCCAGGGCACTGCCACCAAGCAAACTCCATTTTGCTGTCTCTCACCACTGTATCTCTCCATTCAAGTTTCCAGTTGTCATGAGGGAGTCTGGTGTCTACCCTGAGACCAAAAAGCTGTAGTCAGATTGACAGCATGTGAAAATAGAGGTCTCCACCCCTTTGTGTCACAGCCTTTTCTGGAAAAGGGGGCCACTGGGTAGCTGTTGCTAGACCATCATGTAGATGAGTTTTAGGCAATGGACACAGAAAAGGTAAGAAGCTTGGGTTTTGGTGGGGGGTCGGGCAATTGAATAGACAATTACCATATGGAAGGTTGAGAGATATACCTGAGATTTTCACAGGCTCCTTTGAGAGCTCAAGGAGAGAGGGCTTCCGGAAGCTTGTATTATGTTGGAAGCAGGTGACTGAGCTGAAATACCAATCTTAGTGAATAACTGGGGTGAATTTTGAACCAGTCTGAATGCAAGTTCCCTTATTTTTAAACTGAAGATGATAATGCCACACCTTGTGTGATAGGGCATATTTCTAGCTATCCTGGGCATGGCGAGGGGAAGAGGTAGAAAAAGAGCAAGGGAAGGTGATATCGTCATCATTCTACCTGATGGCACTTGTGGGTAGACATTCCTAGGTGCTCAATTGTCCATAATGCTTTTCTTACCAATGACCATACCCATCTGATTTGGATATGTTCTCTCCTCTCCACCCCCCAGCTAAGTGCACGCTGGAGCCCATGACAGCTTAAAAAGCTCTTCCTTGAAAAGTAGGACAGTGGGGGAGGACCACGGGGAGGCCCCTGCTGTGGCTCCTCTGCTTTCCTATGCATGAACAGGGAGGCAGTCTCCCAGCCTGGCAGTCTGGGAGTGT
>PVIY010040302.1:0-22480 GCA_004026745.1 Myrmecophaga tridactyla
GGCATATAAAGAAAAAAGAATGAAGAAAAGTGAACAGAGCCCAAGACACCTTTGGGATACCATCTAGCATACCAATATACACATTGTTGGAGTCCAGAAGAAAAAGAAAGAGATAAAGGGTCAGAGAGAATATTAGAAGAAATAAATGGCTAAAAACTTCAAAAATTAACAAAAGACATGACTATATACATTCAAGAACTTCAGTGAACTCCAAAGAGGATAAACTCAAGTAGATACATAATGAGATGTTTTGTAATCAAACTGTTCAATGCCAAAGATAAAGAGAAAATTCTAAAAACCACAAAAAAGAAGCAATGGGCCATGTGAAAGGGAGCCTCAATAATATTGTGTCAATTTTATTATCAGAAATCACGGAATCAAGAATGCAGTATGATGACATATTCAAAGTGCTGAAAGGAAAAAATGTCAACCAATCATTGTATATCCATCAAAATTGTCTTTCAAAACTGAGGGAGAGATTAAGACATTCCCAGATAAACAGAATCTGAGGGGTTTATCAGCACTGGGCTAATCCTACTAGAAATGCTAAATGGAGTTCTTCGGGTTGATAGGGAAGACATTGGAGAATATATCAAAGCTGCATATAGAAATAAAGATCTCAGATAAAGATAATGGTACAGGTACATGTAATTCCCACATTATTGT
This sequence comes from Myrmecophaga tridactyla, assembly GCA_004026745.1. Lineage (NCBI taxonomy): Eukaryota > Metazoa > Chordata > Mammalia > Pilosa > Myrmecophagidae > Myrmecophaga > Myrmecophaga tridactyla. The sequence goes on from PVIY010040302.1 coordinate 667, forward strand.
CATTTTAATTGTAAATCCACTTTTTACTTCCAAAAGGATCTATAAACAATGCAAACACCAAAAAACGTAATGCTAAATCAATGGTTTAGCATCATATAGTTTTGGATTAATAATATAACAATGTAATTTGTGAAAATAACTACATAAAGTTGAGGAAACAGAGGGTTATAGGAACATGGCTTGTGTAAGCATATTAATTGAAGTTAAACTGATATCAGGCCAAGAGAAATCTTTATAGATTTAAACCTCATGGTAATCACAAAGAAAATGCTAGGTAAATATGCACAAAGGAAGTGAGAAGGGATTTTAAAGATTTCATGACAAAATATCAGCTGACTGGAAATATAGGCAGTAACGGACCTAGCCTTGAAACGAGAGAAGTTCTCATACATGTCACTACCTGGATGAACTTGAAGACATTCTGTTCAATAAATTATGTCAGACACAAAGGGACAGGTATTGTATGTTTCCACCCATGCGAAGAGCTAGAACATACAAACTCATAAAGAAAGAAAGTAAATAAAAAACTAGAAGGGTCAGGGGGAGGGGAAATAAGGATTTAATGCATAACGGGTATAGGATGTCTGCATTGATAGAAAAGGTAGCACAACACTGTGAATATGGACACTACAACAGAATGGCATCCGTGGGAGTACTTGAAATAGAAATTTTATGTTGTATATATGTTACTACAATTTAAAAAATAAAGAGACAGTATATGGGTGACATTAGCAAAATGATGATGAAAGATATCCCCTGGAAAAGTCCCGCTTCAGAATCAACTAAGTGTAAAACCTATACTGCATGTCCAGGGCAAGAATCAGGTGCAGATGAGTTTAGAAAACCTGAACAGTCAAGCATGGCCTACACCAAAGTCCAAACTAGGTTGAGGAAAGTGTCAAAGAAGAGCCTTAACACAAAGCCAATTAAGAATAAAAACAGGAAAGAGAAATTGACCTTCAGAGTTAAAATATCAAAATAATCAGATTTTGTAATAATAGATTAATAAGCAAAAAATTCAAGCATACTAAAAAACACAAATATATGGCTCAGTTGAGGGAAAAAGTTAAAACTTGAAAAGAGACATGGAATTTGGAAGAAAGAATCAAAGATATTCAAACAAATACCCTAATCAGTTCAAGGAGATGAAGGAAAATATAGATAGAAATGAACAATTGGTGGAAATGCAATTAAGGGATATTAGGAAGACAATATGCAAGTGTAAAAAAATTTGAAAGGTGTGCATAACAGAAATTATGGGATGAAAGTCATGGTAACAGAGATTAAAAATAGACTAGACACATTAACAGCAAATTTGAACAGGCAGAAGAAAGAACCAGTAAACTAGAACACAAGACCATTGAAATCATACCATCAGAAGAACAAATGGAGAAAAGAATAGAGAAAAATGAGTACTGTCTCAGGGACTTGAGTGACAGGATGAAGTGTACAAGCATACACATCATGGGTGGTCCAGAAGGAGAAGAGAATGAAGGGACAGAAACAATAGTTGAGAAAGTAATGGTCAAAAATTTCCCACCTCTTAGGAAAGATACATTCGTGTCCAAGAAGTACAACATACTCTAAACAGAATAAAGCCATAATAGACCTACCTGGAGACACATACAAATCAGAATGTCAAATGCCAAAGATAAAGAGAATTCTGAAAGCAGCAAGAAAGCAGTGATTCATCACATACAAGAGATCCTCAATAAGACTAAAGGCTGGTATATCATCAAAAACCACAGAGGCAAGAAGGCAGTGGTATGATATATTTAAGAAACTGAAAGAGGAAAACTTCTAGCCAAAAATTCCTTATCCAGCAAAATTCTCCTTCAAAAATGAGGGAGAGTTTTAAGTATTCACAGATAGACAGAAACCAAGAGAGCCATCAGCAAGAGATCTGGCCTATAAGAATGACTAATGAGAGTTATTAGGTTGAAGGTTAAAAGACAGGACAGGGTGGCGTGGAGTAGTGTAAAGAAGTGAAGACCATCCTTAAAGTAAATAAATGAGTAAATGCAAAACCCAGTAGGACTGTATCATCAATGCACTACTCTAGTCTTTAATTCTCATTAGAGTCAGAATACAGTTGGACAGGACAATGTCATATTTCCTGCCAACAAGTAGCATTTAATCACCAAAGACAAAGTGGGTATTACTATGCAATGAGCAGCAGAATTGAGGCAGTATTCAGAATCTGATCCTCTGAGACCAATGACATTGGCTGATTGATCATGATTCCTTAAAAAAAAATAGATGGATGGCCCACGAAATTCTTTCTTGACCTACATATGGAGGAGAGTTATAGATCAAGAGAACAGAAGTCTAACTCAAATCAATAAAACACAGTCATGGCACTTCAATCAATTACCAAATTTGAACCAGTTTAAACCCTTGTATATAGGTGAGGATGGGTCACTATAATGAAGAACCTCACTATAGTGACTGAAGTTTATAATTTTAGGGAGACTGTTCATTTGGAATTTTATAATATTAGGGAGACTGTTCATTGTGGAAAAGGAAATAATCAGACCTTTCAGGAATTATTGGATACTGACTCTGAACTGACACTAATTCCAGGAGACACAAAACATCACTGTGGTCTACCAATAAAGTAAAAGCTTATGGAAGTCAGAGGGTCAATGGATTTTTAGTTTAGATCCATCTCACAGTGGGCTCAGTAGGTCTCTGAAAACAGCTTGTGGATACTGCCCCAGTTTCAGAATGCATAATAGTAATATACATATTCAGCCACTGGCAGAATGCCAACATTGATTCCCCAAAACTCTGCATTGAGATTCTGCTATTGTGGTAGGAAAGGTGAAGTGGAAGTGACTAAAACTGCTTCCATCTAGGAAAAAACTAAATCAAAGCAATACAGTATTGCAGGTGTGATTGTAAACATTAGTGTCTCCACAAAGATCTGAAGGATTCAGGGGTGATGATTTTCATTTCACTTGTTCTTTTATCAGTGCAGAAAATCAGTTGATATTGAAGAATGACAGTGGATTATTAGGACCTTTACCTCATAATGACTCCAAAGGCAGCTGTCATTCCAGATGTGGTTTATTTACTGGAAAAAATTAACACTTCCCTTGTATCTGGCATACCGACATTGATCTGTCAATTGCTTCTTTCTCCATACCTGTTATGAAAGGTCGCCAAAAGCAGTTTTACATTACCTGAAAAGACTGGAAATACACTTTCACTATCCTACTCCAGTGTTATACCCAATCTCTTGCCACCCAGACTACAGGGATATGCTTGAGAATAAGAAGGAATTTCAAAAATGAAAGTAAACAGATATATATGCATTTAAGATATCATCAAAGGTGCGCAGGCCATGGTGACTCAGCAGGCAGAGTTCTTGCCTAACGTGCTGGAGACCCATATTTGATTCCCGGTGCCTGCCGATACAAAAAAAAAAAAAGATATCTTCAGATATCTTTTTATCTAGTTCAGTGCACGGGTGGTTCAGTGGTAGAAAGCTCACCTTCCATGCGGGAGATTGGGGGTCGATTCCCAGACCATGCACCAAAAAAAAATATCTTCAATGATTAGAGAAAGAATATCCATCAGACTATACTTGGAGTATGAAAGTAGAGATAAATAAAACTAGTTCAACCAATAATTAGATAGAAAAGTGAGAGCTATAAAATATGTGGACTAGATCATCATCTTGTTTTGGATTGTTGTCAATATAATTCAATATCATTAAAACAAACTCAAGTACAAAAGGTGTAATTTAAAAGAACCAAAATCAATGCATGATCCTTTGAAGGCTATGGAAAAATGTAGAGGAACATATGAGCTTCAGAAGAAAATAAACTATTTTACCTCCTGCAATTTTGAAAGCCCAAGTTAAGAGTGAGTAGGAAATTTGTCAATAAATGAGTTTTCAAAACTTTGGTTTCTACCATATTTATGATTTTGAGCAAGTTTTAATAATTCATTTCCTGTGCTCTATCATCTGCTACCAAAGGAGAAATGGCATGAAACCCCCACCCAAGACCAACCACAGATATCACAAGGCCAAGATTGGAACCATACAGCAAAAGACAAGAATGTGAGTAACACCCCACATCCAGGCCCAGGCATATTAAGCTTTGCTTGACATTAAATCTGGACCAGGATCTCAGGGACACTCTCAGTCTCCACTAAAAGCTAAGCCTGAGTAAAAGCAAGCAGCAGTCTACTGCTGGTGGGTGGGGAAGGGAAAAGTTTTAGAGAGACTCTCTCTGACACAGTTCTGTGAAGACAACTGAAAATGAAAATACAGCAGAAACACTGAAAAAACATTTGGCACATTAGCCTACATGGAAAGAAGAAGGAATGAACACTCTACTAAATCAATTTCAAGTCTGTGATGCAATAAAAGTAAAAATTACCAACAAGAAAACACAAACCAAATTCAATTGTTGGTGAAAGTGACCGAACCCCCAACATTAACAGCAGGATAAAAGAAGTAGCATGTTCCTTTCCACATTTAAATAGCACCTATCACAGTTTCCAACCTTGTAAGTGCAATTTCTGGCAATAGGAAAAGAGGGAAAGAAAGACTCATAGTCAGCATATATAGCAATCATCAGACAAAATTAAAGATTCCATAACTGATGAATCTATCAGACAAGAAATTTAAAATAACTGTGATTACTATGCTAAAAGTTCTAGTGTAAGAATCTGAACCATGCATGAACAGAATGGGTGCTACAGCAGAAATATGGAAACAATAAGAAAAACTGAAATTAAAATGCTAGATATATACTATTTACATATAGTATATGTATACATAAATGTCCACAAGTGTGTGTGTGACAAGAATGTAGTCGATAGACTTATCCAAACTGAAAGAAAAAAGATCAAACAAAATAAATCATCCAGGAAAATACAATGTTTAACATACCAATTTTTACAATCCCAAAGGAGAAGAGATCAAAAAAAGGAAACTAGACACATCAAATTGAAACTGCTGAAACCCTAAATCAAAGAAAAATCTTCAAGACAGCCAAATGTGGGATAAGTATTATATACAGAGTAACAAAGATAAAAATCATAGCAGATTTCTCAGCATAAACTACAAACCAAATAACAATTTTAATGCCATTTGTCTTGGTCAGGTTCATGTGTCAACTTGGCCAAGTGGTGGTACCTGTTTGTCTGGTGAGGCAAGTGCTAGTCTGTCTACTGCTATGACAACATTTCATAGAATTAAATCATGACCACATCAGCTGGATCCACAGCTGATTCCATTTATAATCAACCAAGGGGAATGTTTTCTGCAATGAGTTATGCTTAATCTAATCACTGGAAGCCTTTTAAGGAGGATTCAGAAGAGACAGGCTATCTTCCTGCTTCAGCTGGTGAGCCTCTCCTGTGGACTTCGTTCAAACCCTCCATCAGAATTGTCAGCTTCACAGACTGCCCTACAGATTTTGGACTCTACATTCCCATGGTTATGTGAAACACTTTTATAAATTTAATATTTACTATTATTTTCTGTTGTTTCTGTTTCTCTAGAGAACCCTAACTAATACAACTTGGTACCATGAGTGGTTCTTAAGAAACAGAATCAGAAATGAGTTTTATGAATGGTTTTCTACTTTGACTGGACTCAAAGACACTAAGGACTCTGATTCCCATAATCAGAATGACACTGCCAATCCATGGAGTGAGTCGGCAAGAGATAGTCAAAATATCACCATTCGACTCTTCTAATGCTTTGCTTGTACAAAGCCATGCCCTGGGGGATAATGTTTTTAACACCTTTATGGAGTTTTGTGGAAATAGGAGGTATAGAGATTATAGCTGGTTGTTGTTGAGTTTTCCAATTTATATAGACAGAAATCAGGGGAATATGTGTGGCAATGGACATTAAGGATGTGGGATAAAGGTGGGAGGAATATAAGGCTGGATCAGGCTGAATTTATTGATATGGGCCCACTAAGCATAAATTCTTCATTCAATGTTATAGCTCGAGGGGTTAGAAAAGGTATTAACAATTTGTTTGGATGGTTGGTTGAAATATGAATGAAAAGATGGCCAGCATTACCTGAGGTTGAAATGCCAGAATTGCCCTGGTATAATGTAGATGAGGCAATCCAAGAAGCTTAGAGAGATTGGAATATTAGAGTGGATTTATCATGCAAAGCCTGCTCTTACACCCCAGGAATGTCTGGAGGATGCACCTTTTACCAGAACAGTGAGAAATTTGTGAGATTAATGCCATCATCCCTGAAGAGCTCTTTAGTTGTACTTCTCTGTAAGTCAGATATTACTGAGCTGGAATCCTTAAACATAATGGGGATGACTGGATCCCGAGTTGGAAGAAGCCAGGTGGCAGCACTGCCAAACACATGGTGGATGTGGCTATTATAATAGACAGCAAACTGAAAGCAGGACTCAAAATAATCTGACTCTCAGAGATTTGTGACATTGGCTAGTAAATCATGGGGTACCAAGAAATACAATAGATGGGCAGTCATCTAAATACAATAGATGGGCAGTTGAACTGTTTAAACAAAACAGTTCTAGGTCAAGTGAACAGAAGTCAAACCTGAATTACAAAAACAGAGTTACAGCCCCTTAATCAATTTCCAGACTTGAGACAGTTTACAGACCCAGAGCCTCTTGAATGAAGGTGAGGCAAAGTCCCTTTGGAGGAGAACCCTGTTACACTACCACAAATTTATACTGTTAATGTTCCTCCAAGCTTCCCTCTGACATTAATTCCAGGGGGCCCAAAACATCACTCTGGTCCACCAGTCAGAGTGGGGGCTTATGGAGGCCAGGTGATTGACAGAGTTTTAGCTCAGATCCATCTCACGGTGTGTTCAGTGGGCCCCCAGACCCATTTTGTAGTTATTTCCCTAGTTCCAGAATGTATAAATGGAATAGACATCCTGAGCAACTGAAAGAATCCCCAGATTGGTTCTCCCTAACTCATGCAATGAGGGCTATTATTGTGGGAAAGGCCAAGTGGAAGTCACTAGAACTGCTGCTACCTAGCAAAATAGTAAATCAGAAGCAATACCAGATTCCTGGAGGGATTGCAGAGATTACTGCCACTCTTAAGAACTTGAAGGATGAAGGGGTGGTGATTCCCACCACATCCCCATTCAACTTTCCTATTTGGCTGTATTCAAAGAACAGATAGGTCTTTGAGGATGATAGTGGATTATTATAAACTCAAGCAAGTGGGAACTCCAATTGCAGCTGTTGTTCTAGATATGGTATCATTGCTTGGGCAAATCAATACATCCCCTGGTACCTGGAATGCAGCTATTGATCTGGCAAATGCTTTTTTCTCAATAGCTGTTATTGAGGACCACCAGAAACAGTTTGGTTTCAGCTAGCAAGGTCAACAACTTACTTTCATTGTCCAACCTTAGGGGTATATCAACTCTCTAGCCCTATCTCATAATCTTGTCCGCAAGGACCTTGATCATTTCTCCCTCCCACAAGACATCACACTGGTCCATTATATTAATGAAATCATGTTGATTGGACCTAGTGAGCAAGAATTAGCAACTACTCTAGACTTACTGGTAAGGCATTTGCATGTCAGAGGATGGGAGATAAATCCAACAAAAACACAGGGGCCTTCTACCTCAGTGAAATTTCTAGGTGTCCATGGGTGGGGCATGTTGAGATATCCCTTCTAAGGTGAAGGATAAGTTGCTGCATCTGGCCCCTCCTATGACCAAAAAAGAGGCATGACACCTACTTGGTTTCTTTGGACTTTGGCGACAACATATTCCTCATTTGGGTTTGTTACTTTGGCCCATTTACCGAGAAACCAGAAAGCTGCTATTTTTTGAGTGGGGACCTGAACAAGAGGAGGCTCTGCAACAGGTCCAGGCTGCTGTACAAGCTGCTCTGCCACTTGGACCATATGATCCAGCAGATTAATGGTGCTGAAGTGTTAGCAGCAAATAGGGATGCTGTTTGGAACCTTTACCTGGCCCCTATAGGATAATCACAATGCAGACACTTAGGATTTTGGAGCAAAGCCTTACCATGTGCTGCAGATAACTACTCTTCTTCTTAGAAATAGCTTTTGGCCTGCTACTGGACCTTAGTAGAGACTAAACACTGAACTTTGGGCCACCAAGTTACCATGAGACCTGAGTTGCCTCTCATGAGCTGGGTGTTGTCTGACCCACCAAGCCATAAAGTTGGGCATGCACAGTGGCACTCTATCTTAAAATGGAAACGGTATATACGAGATTGGACCAAAGCAGGTCCTGAAGGCACAAGCAAGTTACATGAGGAAGTAGCCCAAATGCTCATGGTCTCCACTCCTGCCACATTACCTTCTCTTTCCCAAACCAGAGCTATGGCCTCTTGGGGAGTTCCTTATAAAGAATTGACTGAGGAAGAGAAAACTTGGGTCTGGTTTACAGATGATTCAGAATGATATGCAGGTACCACCCAAAAGTGGACAGCTGAAGCATACAGCCCCTTTCTGGGGTGTCCTTGAAGGACAGTGGTGAGGGGAAATCCTCCCAGTGGGCAGAACATTGAGCAGTGTACCTGGTTGTTCATTTTGCTTGGAAGAAGAACTGGCCAGAGGTGCATTTGTATACTGACTCATGAGCTGTTGCTAATGGTTTGGCTGGATGGTTAGGGACTTGGAAAGACCATAATTGGAAAATTGGGGACAAAGAGGTCTGGGGAAGGGGTATGTGGATAGACCTTTCTGAGTGGGCTAAAAACATGAAGATATTTGTGTCCCACGTGAATGCGTACCAGAGGGTGACTTCAGCAGAGGAATGTTTTAATAATCAAGTGGATAAGATGACCCATTCTGTGGATACCAGTCAGCCTCTTTCCCCAGCAACTCCTGTCATTGCCCAATGGGCTCATGAACACGGTGGTCATGGTGGTAAGAATGGAGGGTATGCATGGGCTCAGCAACATGGACTTCCACTCACCAAGGCTGACCTGGCAACAGCCACTGCTGTGTGCCTAATCTGCCAGCAGCAGAGACCCACACTCAGCCCCTGATATGGCACCATTCCCTGAGGTGACCAGCCGACAACATGGTGGCAGATTGATTACAGTGGACCACTCCCTTCATGGAAGGGGCACTGATTTGTTCTAATGGGAATATATACTTACTCTGGTTATAGGTTTGCTTTCCCTCCACACAATGCTTCTGCCAAATTCCATGGGCTTACAGAATGCCTTATCCATCATCATGGTATTCCACACATCATTGCTTCTGAACAAGGAACACACTTCACAGCAAATGAAGTGTGGGAATGGGCACATGCTCATGGAATTCTCAGGTCTTACCATGTTCCCCAACATCCAGAAGCAGCTGGATTGATAGAACGGTGGAATGACCTTTTGAAAACTCAATTATGGTGCCAACTAGATGGCAATACCTTGAAGGGGTGGGGTAATGTTCTCCAGGAAACTGTGTATACCCTGAATCAGCATCTGCTGTATGGTGCTGTTCCTCCCATAGCTAGGATCCATGGGTCCAGGAACCATGGGGTGGAAATGGGATTGGCACCACTCACTATTATCCCTAGTGATCCACTAGGAAAATTTTTGCTTCCTGTCCCTGCGACCCTGAGCTCTGTTGATCTACAGGTTTTAGCTTCAAAAAGGCGAGTGCTTCCACCAGGAGAAACAACAATAATTCCATTGAACTGGAATCTAAGGTAGCATTGTTACCCAAGAATTATACACCCACTGAAATATTTGTTGAAAATACTTTTCATAAGATTTGTTGAAAAGGTGAAACTTTTGTGTTTCACCTTCTTTTTGATAAAAAGTATTTTCAACACCACCCCTGGCTGATTACAAATGGAATCAACAGTGGATGCAGCTGATGTGATCATCATTTAATTCTATGAATCATCTTCATAGTAACATTTTTTATATGTCTATAAAAAAATGAAGAAGGTGAGAATTAAAATAAAGTTAAATATAAAATGCATGTTTGGCACTATTTTAATCACTGTAAAAGGTAATGGCTGGCACAGCTGGGCATGGTAGAAGGAAGGCAGTGTGGTCATAAGACTCAAAAGCAAGCAGTGGGTACTGAGCACAGCGCATCCAGATCCTACATTCTCAGAAGGTAGAATGATATCATTGGGTTTACCAAGATTCCTATATGGTTTGAACATGAAATAACAGTGAAATTAGTATTCATACATATTAATTTGTTCTACCATGATAAGGCCAATGAATGGACCAGATCAATAAAACAAAGGAAACATTAATCCTCCTAGTCATTTAAACAAGAAGTTTTATGAATTAATAATTAGATATCTTAGAAGGACTACTTCATTTAGAACGTATGTGCAATGTCCTATAACACAGAAATCATCACATATTCCCTAACATATCCTCAACTAGTTTTCCCCTAAGTTTAAACTAAGATATCCATAGACAATGTAAAGAGAACATCATGACAATCAGATTTTCACTTTATCAACTAATTTTTACTTTGATGCAACTGATAGATATTATTGTTCCATTGCCTATTTCTGTGGACATTGTCCCATAGGTGCTGATTAATTTATTTTCCTTTCTCAAATTTTTTTGTGGCCAAGTTAATTTCACTGTAGATTCATTAGTGGTTTGAACAGGATCACTAGGGACATTATTGTTTTTTTCACTCAGCTATTCCCTGGGCACATGGGCAGATTAAAGCAATAAAACACATGCCATATCTAGTAATGACAATTTATACACTAACCATTTTTACTGAACAGGGAGTTTAGACCATTTTTACATCCAAAGCCATGAATAGTTGCTAACATTCATTTGCCATTGTTTGTCTACTGTTTCAGCAACAGAATAGGGGAAAATGCTATTTCCTGGTTTAATGAAATAAGATCTCTGATCAAATTCCATTCTAGAATTGGTGAGGGTAAAAGTGGTACGGTCTCTGTGCTATTGCATCCAAAGGTAACCTTGAGGCTCACCTTGTATTTGTAGGAATCTTACCTGGAAGAGCATGTACAGACTGAAAAGTATGTTACAGTTAAAGGAAATATGGCCACTAGCAACAGTGTTTCTCAGACCCAAGAAGATACATTGGTTTCATAGCTCAAAACTGATGGGAAACTACCAGAAAGTAAGTATGAAATGCACGTCTTCTTTGTGCCTGACAGTTCAGGAGCTGGAACCGTAGTGTTGTGCAAAAGCAGTCCTTAGGTTAAGACAGGGAGCTTAGATGTTTCTGCTAGAAAATCTGTGGTACATTCCTGTTCAGGGAGGATTTGAAAAGTAATTGTCATTTGGTTCCACATAATCTGGCACCTGAATCTGAACATGAGTCTTGAATAGTGTGCTTGGTAAGGATCAGGGTTAAAGGTGATACCAGGAATGTATACAAATGGAAAATATGGTCACCTCCTTGATATACTGAGGGAGCCCAAAAAGGATATTGAAAATTATTTCTCCCTTTTTCATTGAATCTAAACATGAGTGCTAGAAAAAAACTTCAAAGAGGCAATGGTCCCTGCTATACAACTTAGCACCCTGCTAAACAGTGATTTAATTTATCCTTTAATATTTCCATCTTTCCCTTGGGCTTTCTCAGTCCTAAAAGAATCTAGTATAATTAAAGCCATATTGTTTAGGTTAGATTACATTGAAGGATTTAGAGTCTCTGAAGTTAGATGTTCTTTTATTGGTGTTCACACTCAAGTTTTTACTCACATAAAAATGCTCATTAACTAGGTGTCTGTTATGAATTTAAAACATTATGTAGTCAGGAAATATGATAATGATGATTTGTCATGAGATTAGCCATTTAAAGATAGCCACTAAGTATGTACAACAATCACACTTATGAGAAAAATTCAAATAAAATAAATATCCACTAATACTATCTTAATAACAAAATTAAAAATCTAAAATAATACCCAAAATAATGACACCAAAATTCACAAGCCTTTAGTGGAAAAAAAATCTCAGATACTGATGGAACTATACACATTGAAACATTTTCTAAAAGTTCAGCAGTAAGTATCAAAAGCCCTTTGATTCACTATTTCTTCTTTGGCTATTTTCTAACTTTAAAATATAACACATGGATATAAAAAGATTTATATACAAGTATGTTCACTAAAAGATTATTATTATATAATAATTACTTATTATTATACAGGTCTCAGACGAGATCATGGTAGTTTAAGGAGATGCTTCTGTTCTCTAGAAAAGAACATCCCAGAGGGAAGGCAAAGGATGGGTGGGGATTTCGGCCTCAGAGGAGACTGAAACAGGATTTCAGGGGAGGAAACACAGCAGAGACTTCAAAATGATACACAGAAAGGACACAGGCATGAATATTCCAGTGCATTATTATAAAAAGTGTTCAAAGAAAAAATTCTGAAAGAGTATAGGGCTCAGGAAAATTCAAGGTAACTCTGGGACACAGCACCCAAGTCAGCCAAACAATAAAGGCAACTGTAAGATGTAGGTGAGAATGAGCAAGTATTATTTGAAGGGAATGGGGTTGCAAAGCATGGGAAATTGTACAACTAAGCCGTTGATGGTATTCCATTATCATGGGATAGGAAAAGGACTTGATGCACTGTCATGAAAGATGGAGAAATAGAAATTTTAGTGCACATATTTTTTTCCATTTCACCAATATCTAGAGCCCCTCCTCTAAACTGACAATCCTAATTTCATTTGACTGACAGATCTTCATGGTACTTACTGACTAATTTAAAATTGGACCTTTAGGGTGCATGGGTGGTTCAATAGTAGCTCCAAGTGGGAGACCACGGCCCAATTCCCAGGCCAGGCACCCAAAAATAAATTAATTAGATAAATAAAATTGGCCTTTTAATTGTACTGGAATTGAAACTATAGATGAATATTTTCCATTAACCCTATTCTGAAGGCCTGGATGAAACAGAATTAAGATAAGCAAAAGAGGATTCAATCATTTCTATCTCAGCATTACTGATGATCAAATAAAAGAAGAATGCGCATGGTGTCCCTTGCTTGTATTTTCACTGCATACTATGTTGAAATATTATTTTTCTAATCTGCCACTCAGATTCCAAGTTTATGATTTATTAAAATGTGCTCTTTATATATCTAAAGACAGTGATGAAAAATCATTCTTCAATAACAACATTCATCTTGCTAGGACTAACAGATGACCCATGGATACAGGTTTTTCTGACACTATTTCAGTTTCTCACCTACATTTTCACTGTTGCTGGAAATCTAATCATTATCCTCCTCACACTGGTGAGCTCCCACCTCAAAACACCTATGTACTTTTTCCTTCGGAATTTCTCCATTTTAGAGATAATATTTACAACTGTCTGTGTTCCTAGATTCCTGTACAGCATGACAACTGGGGACAAAAGTGTTACTTATAATGCTTGTGCTATACAATTATTTTTTGTCATCCTTATTGGAGCAACTGAATTCTTCCTTCTAACTGCCATGTCCTATGACCGCTACGTGGCCATCTGCAAGCCCCTGCACTACACCACCATCATGAGTGGCAGAGTGTGCACCATGCTCGTCCTCTGCTGTTGGTTGACTGGGTTAGTTGTCATACTCCCACCTCTTAGCCTGGGAGTTCAGCTAGATTTCTGTAGCTCCAATCTCATTGACCATTTTGGCTGCGACGCCTCTCCTCTTTTGAAGATTGCATGTTCAGACACAGAATTCATAGAACAACTTGTTTTAATCATGGCTGTGCTGACCCTCATATTCACACTAGTGTGTGTGATTTTGTCCTACACATATATGATCAAGACTATTTTAAGACTTCCTTCTGCTCAACAAAGGACCACCTGTTCTTCCCACATGGTCATAGTTTCCATCACCTATGGGAGTTGCATCTTCATCTATATCAAACCAGCAAAGGAAGGGGTGGCCATTAATAAGGTGGTGACATTGCTCAACACCTCAGCCATCCCTTTGTTGAACCCCTTCATTTATACTCTATGAAATAAGCAAGTCAAACAAGCTTCCAAGGAGGCAATAAAAAAGATTGCATTTCTCTCAAGGAATTAGGAGACTGATTTTAATTGTTAAACATATATTAGTCTAAGTATTTCTTCTTTTCCTATGTATTCTAATGCAAAATAGAGTATACTCTGTTTAACCACCAAAGTTTCTTTTCTATTATTCCTAGAACCAAAGACTAAAATAAGGATCATGGTCTTATTTCAAATAAATCTTCCTTCATAATGGTGCATTTTCTTAAGATGATATGAAAATAGATTTCTAGAGGTCTAAACAAGACTTAATCATCTCTATGTCTGAAACACAAACAGACAGCAACAAAAAATTGAATTCTATGTCTGTTGATTCATTTATTTAGATAAATAGCTTTTTTAGGGCAAAAATTATTCAATCCTGGACTCCTTCCTGGTATGAGGTACACTATCCCAAGATGAATGGGTAGAGGTGATTTATTTCTCATTTTTTGTAATGCAAACCATCCTGCTACAGGAAGTCTGTGGAACAGAACTCAAAGCTTTAGGTTTCTCCATAGTAGGCAAGAAAGAATAAATAGGCTAATTGATAAATTTCAGTACATAAATTTATTATTAAAAAGGAACTTTCCTATAAAAAGTTTAAAAGAAAGGACTGTGCCTTCTTAACTTCTCCTTTCTGACTCAGAATTTTCAGAACTCAAAAAAATGAGGGCAAATCTAATTTGCACCCTGGCAATCCACCTACACCATTATTACCAAGGTCACCAGTGGCCTCCTCTGGCCAATTCTAATGGACACTTTTTAGCCCTTGCCTCATGTTTCTCCTTCTGTGTCATTTGACCCTGGTAACCACTTCCAAACTTGTGGGTTATTTCTTGGCCTTTCTCTTGGCATTAGTGGCACCATTTGCCTCCATTTCTTTCTTCTCCCTGTCCAGTCAATTCTTGTCACTTTCCTTACTTGGCTGCCTTTCCTCTCCCCAACCTTTAAATGTCAGAGATTCTCAGGGTCTGTCCTAGGCCTCCTTCTCTTTCTAATGTGCATGCTTTCCTGGAGTGATGCTACTCACACCCCTACCTTCAGTTCTACCTGTCACATTCATCATATAAGGCAACCCGAACCTAAGGTTATTCCTCATTTTCCTAAAAAAAAAATACAAAACAAAAAACCGATAGCAAAGGAATAGATGTAGAAGGCTAAAAGTTAATAATGATCTAAATTTATATATCGGCCTTTTTATATAAATAATCCTCAACAAACAATTTTGTTCATGTTTTTGGATATCTTCTAGACATTAGTTCATCTGGTAAATGAAAAGCTTTCATCACCAAAAAGGAAAAATAACCCATGAGTGCTAGAACAATTGTTTCTGAAATCCCCGGAGGTGTCTAGCAATTTGCAGACTAATATATCCATAGCCCTGGGCTGAAAGATCTAAAACCTCAATACTCGTCTTTTTCTACAAGACTATGCTGAACAAAATGAACCTCTTACAGACCAGTTGTCTGTTTCTTCTTTTGTGAATGAAAGCTTTTACAGTTGGGTGCAATGGTCTAAAAGACCATGGAGTCCTACATAGTTTGGCTAGTATGAATTCATACAAATTGACAGTTGAGACTAAAAATATGAGTCATGGTATCATAGTAGACCTTTCAGTTCCAGAATCCTAAATGTAGTCTCCCAGGAATGGATATATATTTTTATAAAGCAAAATAAACCAAAGGAAAAGATTTCAATTCTCCCAACCTTTCCCAATCTCTCTCCTCAAATCCAATAGATGTTATATATCTGTGCTTTTAGAAATTTTTGGAATATCTCATACCCTTTGGTCTCAAAATTGAGCTGCCATCCAAGGAAAGTGAGAATTGACTGGACAGGGAGAAGAAAGAAATGGAGGTGATGGAAAATGTCAGGTATTTTGTAGGTCAAATAACCAGTTCCCTTCTCAATATTAGATGAAAGTGTCTCTGTCTAGGCATGCCTAGGAATAAACGATAATGTCTCATAAAATTGGCCATCTACTCTAAATATCAACACCATTTTCATGAGTAACTTAGCTCTTTCTTGCCCTTGTGTCATACCAGTCACTGATAGGAAACTTTCTCTGAAGTAAAATGCCAATATAAGACTATCTGGCATGAAAGATGATGTGAGCTGTAATGCATAGAAATCCTAATTTTCACAATGTCTTTAATTGAAAATAATCAAATTTACCAATAGCTATAAAGATGGCAGCACTCATATGCTAAGGGAAGGGAATATGGGAGAGTCAGGGTTGAGCCATATGAAAGCTAAACACTTTTATCTCTATCTCCCAAACAGTCAAAATTTGGACTTCAGTGTAAAATCCCCTATGCATAATTATTTCATGCTTCTAAACATTTCTACATTATTGTTACTGCATTCATCGCTTGTTTTATTCCCTCCTGTCACAACTTCAATCCAGACTCACCCATATTATTAAAAATGTCCTCATTGGTCTCCTTATAGCTTACCTCTTCCAATGATGCTTTCATAAAACATCTCAAGAGCTCCTTTTCCAGTTTACATCTTTCTAATGGGTTATTATCTTCTACACAAAAAAAAAATCCCAATTCTATAGGCTGCAATGAAACCTCTCTTCATTATACCATATCCAAATATAACCTCAGTATTCAGAGATATATTCATTTATCATTGCTCTCCCTTAATTGTGAACTTCTAAGGAAAGTCTTGCCTGTACTACTGCCACCTAGATATCAGCAGATTTGGTATATGAAATGATCTTGTACCATAAAGAACTAAGAGTGTTATAAATTGCCACAGGCATTATCCTAAATTTGGAGACCAGAGGCAAAAGTCTAGAATCACAAAATTAAGACATTAGTATTGGTCTTGTTATGCTGAAATGTATTTTTTAAATCTTCTAACAACTCTCATGCTTCTTGGTAAATGAGAAGATTCAGAGTTGAACACAAATTGAAAAATATCATTTAAAAATTTTACTTTCGGGAGGAGAGCTACAGTTTCAATTTCAGTTTTATCAGTGCTGGTTAATGAAAATTAACTTATTAAGAACAACTATACAGAATCATAGTTCAATGATTCATTTAACAAATGAAGAATTAGAGTTACAAAAAATGTGGAAGCCTCTAGAATCAGAGAAGGAGATACTGGCCAACCTTTTTGAAGAATAGGCTCTATCCCTGCCACCATGGTCATTGCGTTTATATTCTCACTGGGCAAGGACAAGAGAGGCAGGAGAAAGAGGCTAACTGATTACCCACAAATGGGTAATCTGTTTCATCAGGTTATTAATTTCTTCCTCTGCTCAAGTTACTCTTTGGTGAACATTTACGTGGAAAGCAAATATAATATATTCACAACTTTGTGTACATTGTGAAGGGTCTGTGGTAGTTAGATTCAGGTGTAACTTGGCCAGGAGAAGGTACCTAGTTCTCTTGCTGTGGACATGAGCCAATGGTATGTGAACCTCATCTGTTGCTGATTACATCTGCAGACAGGTAGGAGGCATGCCTGCTGCAATGAATGATGTTTGATTTAATTGGCTTGGCACTTAAATGAGAGACTCAACATAGCACAGACCAAGCAGTTCAGCATACCTCATCTCAGCACTTGCAGCTCAACCCAGGCCTTTGGAGATGCAAAAAGAAATCACCCTGGGGAAAGTTGTTGGAACTCAGAGGCCTGGAGAGAAGGCCAGCAGAGACCATCCTGTGCCTTCCCACATAAGAAAGAACCTCAGTTAAAAGTTAGCTGCCTTCCCTCTGAAGAACTAACAAAGTAAATCCCCTTTTATTAAAAGCCAATCCATCTCTGGTGTGTTGCATTCCAGCAGCTAGCAAACTAGAACAGGGTCTAACGACATACCTCTTAGTTATCAATTGTTAGAAACACAATTGATTAAATAATTTTGAATAAACAAGATTCTGAGTAAACAGTGAAGTCATTAGCCATTAAATATGAATTAGGGTACACCCATACATTTGGCTATCTCTCTTTCCATGCAAAATGACCAACTCAGTATAAGCATACCTTGGAGATATTGCAAGTTTAAGTTCCAGACCACTGCAATAAAGTGAATGTTGCAATAAAGCTAGTCACATGAATTTGTTGGCTTAACAGTGCATATAAAAGCTATATTTATATTATATTGTCATCTATTAAGTGTGTATTAGCATTATGTCCAAAAAATGATGTACATACCTTAATTTAAAAATGTCTTATTGCTAAAAACTGCTAACCATCAATTGAGACTTCAGAAAGTTATCTTTTTTGATGGTGGAGAGTCTTGTCTCCATATTGATGGCTGCTGATTGCCACATCGATTGACTCTTCCTTTCTTGAAAGATTTCTCTGTAGCCTGGTGGTTTCTCAACTAAATTTATGTAATATTCTCAATCCTTTTTTGTCATTTCAACAGTGTTCACAGCACCTTCACCAGCAGTAGATTCTATCACAAGAAGCCACTTTCCTTGATCATTTTTAAGAAGCAGCTCCTCATTTGTTCAAGTTTTATCTCAAAATTGAAGCAATTCCACCACATCTTAGGATCCATTTTTAATTCTGGTTCTCTTGCTGTTTCTTCCACATCTGCAGTTACTTTCTCCACTGAGGTCTTGAGCCCCTCAAAGTCATCCACAAGGGTAGAATCACTTCTTCAAAACTCCTCATAATGTTGACATTTTGACCTTCTCCCATAAATCAAATATTCTTAACAGAATCTACAATGGTGAATCTTTTCCATAAGGTTTTCAATTTACTTTGCTGAGATATATCAAAGGATCTGAATGGCAGTTATAATCTCAGGGAACGCATTTCCAAAATAATAAGACTTGAAAGTCAAAATGACTCCTTGATCCACAGGTTGCAGAATGGATGCTGTATTAACAAGCATGAAAATAACATTAACCTTGTACATCTCCCTCAGAGCTCTCGGGTAAGCAGGGGCATTGTCAGTGTCCTTTTGAAAGAAATTTTTCACTAGTGGGCTTAAAATATTCAGTAAACCATGTTATAAATCCATTCATAAAGCACAGGCTGAGTAGATTTCGTATCATTTGTAAGAGTCCTGGGTTTTTCAGAATAGTAAATGAGCATTGGCTTCAATGTAAAATCATTAGTTTCATTTGTCCTAGCAAAAGACTAAGGATGTCCTTTGAAGATTTGAAGCCAGGCATTGACTTCTTCTCCCAAATTATGAAAGTCCTAGATGGCATCTTCATCTAAAAGAAGGCTGTATTGTCTACATTGAAAATCTGTTCTTTAGTGATGCCACCTTCATCAATGATCTTAGTTAGATATGTTGACAACTTATTTCAGCCTCACCTTGCTACTTCACCTTGCACTTTAACGTTATAGAGACGGCTAATTTCCTTAAATCTCATGAACCAATCTCTCCTAGCTTAAAACTTTTCTCCTGGAGCTTCCTTCCTCTCACAGCCTTCACAGAATTAAGGAGAGTCAGGACCTTCCTCTGGGTTAGGCTTTGGTTTAAGAGTATGTTGTTGTTGCTGGTTTGATCTTCTATCCAGGCCACTAAAATTTTCTCCATAACACCAATAAAGCTGCTTGCTTTCTTATCACTTGTGTGTTCACTGGAGTTGCACTTTTAATTTCCTTCAAGAACTTTTCCCTTGTATTCACAATTTGGCTAACTGTTTGACACAAGAGGCCTTGCTTTTAGCCTATCTCAGCTTTTGACATATCTTTCTCACTGAGCTTAATCATTTCCAGCTTTTGATTAAAGTGAGAGATGTGTGATTCTTTCTTTAACTTGAACATTTGGAGGCCACTGTGGGATTATTAATTAGATTAATTTCAATGTTGTTGTGTCTCAGAAAATAAGGAGGCTCAAGGAGAGGGAGAAAGACAAAGGAATTCCTGGTCAGTGGAGCAGTCAAAACACATATAACATTTATTGCTTAAGTTTGCCGACCTATATGGGTCACCTCAAAACAAATACAATAGTAACATAAAAGATCACTGATCACATATCACCATAACCAATATGAAAATTTTGAAATATTCCAAGAATTACCAAAATGTGACACAGAGACATAAAGTGAGAACATGCTGTTTGAAAAATGGTGCCAGTAGGTTTTCTCAATGCAGGGTTGCCACAAAACTTCAATTTGCAGAACACCGTATCCGTGAAGCACAATAAAGTGAAGAGCAATAAAATGAGGTATGCCTGTACATGGTTCAAAGTACTCCCTACTGTTAAGATATCTTTTCACTGCATTCCTTCAGGATCATCTCTGCAGCTGTTGACATCAGGTAATATTAACATACAGATATAGCAAGAGAAACAATTGACAGATCAATACCTGCCTGCCAGGTACCATGGAAGACGTTGGTTTGCTGCAGACAGAAACCACGTCAAGAACAGCGGCAGCAATTGAGTCACTATCTGATTAATTTTATGATAATATCCTGTCAATCTCTAAAGCCCATTTTAATTCAGCACAGCACAAATAAACTAGTAAAACCTGGCAAGAATCATAAGCCTACATCTTTCAACTCTTAATGTTCACATCAATCTCTGCAATTCTTTCAAGTATGTAATATTACTTTGGTTTACTATTTTAAACCGATAAAGTCACTTTGTTGGCATTTCTTATCATAATGGCTCTTACTCCACAATTTGGAAAAGAATGTGTAGATTCTGCCAGATAATGAGACTTTAACTGTTTCTACTTCCTCAAGGCACAGTCATGTAAGGAATGGGTCATAGCTCTGTTATATGGGAATGCTGAGAAGAAAATTTACTAAATAAATTTTTGGCAGTGCAGTAAGTTCCTTCTTTAAGGAAACATGACGTCCTCTTTATTTTAGGGGCTATGAGTCTGTGAACTGGCTCATGTCCGGGAATTGATTGAGAAGCCATGACCTGACCCTCTAATGTGGTCATTCAAATAAGACTCCAATTCAGAAAACCTAAGCTCTTCAACTTACACAAATAAAGCAACATGGACTAGGCTGTCCATCCACTCAGTCCTAAGGACAACATAATCATTTACCAACACCAGACATCTCAGTGGGTCAAACCTCCCTAATCTTCACCTTGACTCTGCTGCCCATTGTAGTAACTATATTTACCTTTTCTCTCAGGTTTAATTGCTGCATTTGGTCCCTGCACTCTAGGCTCCCATCATCCCATTGAATTAAGAGGGACTTTTTTTTTCAATAGTGCCATTTCTTGTTGTCACCATGGACATCAGAGTATACCCACTACAAAGCCCTTGGGGAGGACAGGGTCCACTTCAACAGTGTATTTTTCAAGTGTTGGTACAGGGAGGGTCCTCTGGACTTTCCTGGGGATATTGGTAGAAAATAGGTGAACAGGTCTTACATAATAATCTCTGTCTCCCTAAATATGCTGATGTGTTCCTCCACAAAATAGCAAGAAAGTTCAGGAATCTCAGTTTCATCAGTGGGGCACATTTGGGCCCAAGTAGTCACTTCCAGCACCTAGGACAACATATTAAATCAGGAATCTCTATTTATAGCATTCATAACAGAAAATTCTACCCAATTCAACATTATGCTCCCTCTGCCCTGTTCCAAAACCCTTATGATCCATTTCTATAGCTATACTTTAAGTTTCTTTTGATATAAATTTTAAAAACCTTAATATAATGTTAGTTTGTATGGTACCTCCTCCTGGTCTCATTGTTTACCCAATGTGCTGGTGTCTGTTGGAATTTGAGTCTTGTTATTGGACTCATACAATGTGACTACAGAAGGATGGTCTTGAAAAAGTTCAGCATTATCCTGCTAGCTAACAACCTCAGAGGAGGTCAGAGTTCTTCAGATAAGAGGAGATCAAACTCATGAGCCAAGATATAAACATCTGCTTCTCTGGCAAAGAA
>PVIY010040303.1:0-22479 GCA_004026745.1 Myrmecophaga tridactyla
TTTTTTTTTTTTTTTAATGGTTTCTCTGCAGCCTTCAAAATAGGTCTGGATTCATGGTTGAAACTCAGTACATAAATAGAGGGAAAATTTCACTGACAGAGCAGCTGTCCATCCAAGTGAGAGACTTGTTAAAATTATAAGCTTTAGAGCTGATTTCTTAGGTCTCCTCTGACAGCAACTGATTCTGTGATTGTGGACAAGTTATTTAACTCTTGACTCTTTTTTTTTTTTTTTTTTTTGCCCCATGTGTAAAATGGAGATGATGATATCTACCTTTGCAGAGCTGAAGTGAAGATTAAATGGGCTGTGAAGACTTTTAAAGCACTTAGTCAATGCCAGACACATAGTGGAATCTCATCACCTAAGAAAAGTTGGTGAAAGGTGCTCATTCACATCTCCTGGATTTCTTTTCTTCCTGTCCCTCTTACCTTGTAACCATGATTGGTGACATTTAATGATTTCTTAGGTCACCTTTTGAGACTTAAAGAGTCTAGTGATTAAGACTCTGCAAATCTTATAGGAATCCTTTAGAGAAAATGAAAGAACCTGTAGAGGAGAAAAGTTACTTTGGAAATACTTTAGAGTTATAGCCCAACTCACAGTTCATTGTGACATTCATCCTGTATCAACTATAAAATTAAAATGTTTAATCCACATTGTGACTCTCCCTCAACTATCTATTCAATAGAATTGAATTTTAATTGAAGGTAAATAACTGTGAAAGACAGTAAATAGGCCCCAAGAACTAATATTCATTGACAGTAAAATTGGGTTTGGTTTGATTTGGGGAAATATTGTGCAGAAGAGTCATTGCTTGTTTGATACTGACAAAGACGATGGGTTGAATAAGCATGTGAGTAAAAGGATTCTTTCAAAGTGTGAGCTAATTTTCATTTGAGGTCTGTTCTAAATCTGCGAATCAATCTGTAAGTTTGAGTTTTCCTGCTTTTTCTATTTTAGAAATTATAGTTCTCATAATTATAAATTACTGAAAAAATATAAAAATCAAGACAAGAGGGGAAAAACATGTGATTTCCTTTTCTTTATCTAAAAGTAGGGCCAATGTTTTCCCTTTTGCACCTGAAAAAGCCACAGGAAAGAGAAGAAGTAGGCTCTCTGCAGGGCAAATTAGCCTCACTTTTCACTGCCAATGCACATTAATCCCCCACAGAGGAGTCTCTGATTTTTTTTTCGGAGGTGTACATTTGCACAGTTGGGCTCATATTTTCCTCTCAAATGCAATGGGGCACCAACCAATGCTAATAAAATAGAGTCAGAATGACACGGTGAACGCTGTAACCTCTTTGCTGTTTGTGGCAGCTACTTCTAGGGCTCTCAACTTGTTAATTGGGAGACACAGAGAAACCCTGGGCCAATGGCCTACAAAAGAACATTTTATCTTTTGGGGATTGCCTCTTATCCCCTATAAAGGGCATATTTAGGTTCAACCCCTGGTCCTGTGGGTATGAACCCATTTGTAAATAGGACATTTGAAGGGGTTATTAGTTAAGGTGTGCCCAAACTGAAAGAAGGTAAACCTTAATGCAATATGGCTGAAGGCCTTACAAACAAAGGAAATTGGATAAAGAAGGAGAAACCATGGGAAACAGCCAGAAGCTGGAAGTCAACAAAATCCAAGAGAAGGGACAAAATGCAGCCATGTGCATTGCCATGCGATGAAAAAGCCAAGGAACCACAAATATTTCTGGCCAGCCAGGAGATACAGAGCACAGGATGAGGCAAGCCTTCTATAAGCCAATAAATTCCTGTTAAGCCAGTCTGTTGTATGACATCTGTTTTAGCAGCTAAGAAACTGAGATAGCATTTGAACAAATGGACCTTGAATTTGTCTCTTTTTTAAGAGATGTCTAAAGGCAACCCTGCCCCTGAGTTTTAAATTACGTCTTCTTTTGAGCAAGTTAGGGTTGCATTTTCTGTCATGTGGAACCAAAGTTTTCTAACTGATAAAGTTACTATCCATGTGTTGGGCCCTCTGTGTGGCTCTGGGGATTCCACAGGAAGCAACCATTGGTGCCTGTCTCCATGGAGCAGTGAATTCAGGGAGCAGACATTAATTGAGGAAGCACATTAATGAATGAATATTTTCAAATCAAGATGTTCTGAAAAATAGTACACAGTTCAATGAGAATTGTTAACAGTTTGGAAGTGCAAGAGGCAAGGCTTCCCAGAGGAAGTGACACATGGTTTGAAATCTGGAGGATGATTCAGAATTAAGTATGTGAGCAGAAGGGACAAAATGACTCCTAAGAGAGGAAACAGCATAGGTGAGAGGAAACATGGCACAAATGCCCTTTGGTAGGAGGTAACATGGCATTATAAAGACCAGAAGGTTGGCATATAGAACAGGCTGTGAAAACAAGGAGTAGGTTGGAGATGATGGAGAGACAAGTATGGGTAGATCATGCAAGACCTTGAAGTCCATTTAAGAAATTGTTTTTGTTTTAAGAATACTAAAAAGCCATGTAGTCTCTATTCTCATATTGGAAAGTCAAAGCTTAGAGAGGCAGAATAAATTTGTATAGCCTTCATGTGGCACACGTGAATCCAGAAATCACCTGACTCTTGAGGTTCTGATTCCTCAGTGACCCATGGAGAGAACTTACAGTCAATAGTGATTGCAGCGTACCAAGCTAACAAGGACCTCAAGCTGACATGGAGAATCAAGATGGCAGTACATTCCCAATATGATACAAGCTATACCTTTCAAAATTTTATATATGAACTTAATATAATTACACACATAAAATATGCTGTGACTTCTAAAAACATGTCTTCCAACAGTTTAAAAAGAAATGCCTTAATTGTCTCCTCATATTTTACAATTCTAAAAGTGAATCTATAAGTTTTAGCTAAAATAATGATTTATTACTCAGTAAAAATATAAACAAATATTTCATATCTTTTCTCTTACTCTCTGCATATAAAGCATGCCTTTTTTCTAGTGTAGAAGCCAGAACTAGTAAAGCTTTTGTTAATAACATGAGATGGCTTGAGAGATTAAAAGCAGTCATGAACTTTTGTTATTTGTGTGGTTATTCCATCACAAAATGAAGTTCCAAGAACTTCCACTTTTTTGTTTGTTTGTTAAATGGTTCACACATAAATTTGGCTTGAGTTTAGGTCTCTGTAACTTGGAGATTATCACTACATAAATAATTTAAAACTCAGAATTTTGTTGAGACATTTGTCTGATTCCTGCATTATACTTGTGTTTTTAGTTTAAATTATTCAGGTATTTATATCCATTTCCAATTTATGTCTTTTCCTAGTGTGTTTTGTGCTGGGTTCCTCAATCTTGGTTTCCTATCCTGTGTATCACATCTCAGAGCAAAAAAGACCAAATCCAAACAGCAAAATGCACACGCTTTATTTCTAGGCATAGCGCCTGCACCAGGCAGGTCTGACCTCTATGGCAGCTAGGAAAAATTTGGGCAGTCCTCTAGACGCTGGAAGACAATGATCGTGTTTCCCAGGTACCATCTTGTTTTCTGAGAAATTATCTCTATTTGTTCAACTGTTTCTGTTAGGGCGTGGGTTCCAAACCTTCCTCCAGAGTGGTAGCCCTAGTGGGGCAATAGCATTCCTGCCTTCCTTTAAGTTTGGCTCTTGAAAGCAACCCACTACTCTAAC
Organism: Myrmecophaga tridactyla; assembly: GCA_004026745.1. Lineage (NCBI taxonomy): Eukaryota > Metazoa > Chordata > Mammalia > Pilosa > Myrmecophagidae > Myrmecophaga > Myrmecophaga tridactyla. Next base: position 3,652 of record PVIY010040303.1, read on the forward strand.
TGTAACTGGGTAAGCCTAGCATGGAGGATGATTATCACATCCTTTGTTAGCCTCACTGAGTCACTATATTTCTCTTAAAGTAGCCTCTAGCATTTATGGGAGCCACTATTAATTCTGATTATTTCTGGCTTTAAACTTACATATGATCGCCTTATTCCTCTGCTGAAATCCCTTCTCTGTCTGTGCATTGTTCTCAGTAGAGAGTGAAAATTTCTTAATTTAGTCTCCAGGAAAAGAACCCTTCCAACTGAGGGTTGGATAATGAAAAGATAGTTTGTGCTTCCATGGCCCCCTTCCAAACCGTTCTCCCCCAGAATTCTGTGCTTGGCTTCTTTTAGCCTTCATTGCTCTTTGCAAACTGAGCACATTAAGAGATTGCAAATATACATTTTGAATCAGAATAAAAATATACTGATCAAAGCACATTTAGAGTATAAATTTTCCCCTTGGGGAGCATTTTACCTCTGTAACTCAATTTTATGTCTTGAGATTTTGTAACTGGAATAAAATAGAATAGAATGTTTTAACCAAATGCATTATACTCCTTTCTGTTCTCCTCTTTCCTTTAATCATAGTTAAACCCATTATTGTCTCTGGGGACATCCATCTGATAATAAACATCTAGAGTAATGAAAGATTATGTAACCTCCCAGCAGAAGCCATATTTAAAAAATTTTGAATTCAGGTACTCATTTGTTTTCAGGAAGACTATTGCTCAGGCTTCTGCTAGATTGAGTATTGGTATGGCACTTTCAAAATTATTCTTGCTCCCAATAATCTTAGCTGTTACATAACAGCAATCCTGTCATAGGTGCATATATAGTTTAAAAAATACACTGACATATATTACCCTTACAACAATTCTTTTAAGGTAGTTAGGGCTCCAGCACTCTCATTGTATCATCAATGTGTCTGAATTTAGAGAAATTTAGTGGTTCCAGGTCTTGCTACTGGTACGAAAGTAGGGTAGGGCATAGATCCCACTCTTCTGACTCCTTATCCATTGTGACTATTTTTTTTAACTTAAAAAAATTTTTTTCATGGGCAGGCACTGGAAATAAAACTTGGATCTCTAGTATGGCAGGCGAGAACTCTGCCACTGAGCACTATGCCTCCACTATGACTTTTGAAAGTTGTTCTGAGAGTTTTATTTTTCCCGATTATAAAAGTAACATGTTCATAGAAGAAAATAGAAAGAATAAAGATGAAAATTAGAAATGCTTCCAATTGCACCATTCAGTAAGCCACTGTTAACATTTTAATGTGTTTCCTTCTGGGTTTTTGTGTTTATATGTGTGCAGTTATATGTATGTGTGTACATTTCCACCCAAAATTGGGATCATGTTGCATTGCGAATGATTCAGAGCAGGTGTGTAGCGTTGATAAGGAACCTATCTCAGTGTATGTATAATGTATCAACTTGGGTTTCATTTTCTACTGCTTCTATCTATTAAGAATGAAAGGAACAAATAGGGCTAGTGAAAGGTAAGCTCTGATCATCCTGTCCGTATTACTTTCCAATTTCAAAGAACATATACTTGAAAACTTGAGACCAGAGGGACATGACTTTGAACTATAAAACACCACAGCAGGTATAGTTTCATGTAGTCTGTCCAAGAATCTGCCACACTGAGCAGTGGTAGGAAGAGGCAAGGTGTTGGTTCTATGCAGAGACTAAAGTCTAGGGCTGTGGTGATAGACCAAGCTCTGAAGATCTGCTCTGCAGTTTAACTAGCTGTGTGACTTTAGGAGAGTCTCTGATCCTGAATTATCTTCTCTGTAAAATGGGGATAAATATATAATTAGCATAACCCCCTTTTATAGTGCCTGGAATATTGGAAGTACTTAATTCATGGTAGCTTAAAAAATGTGAGGTCATCACTAGCTTAGCATCATCGGGCTTGCTTTTGATGCACTTGGCAGGAGATCCTCCTCTGCATTGGTTTGTTGGTGAAGTTCCTGATTCTGGAAACCTCCGTTTTTATTATGCAGTCTCTGGCTCTGCCACTCCCATGTGCACCTGACCAGATGTGCTAAATCAATGGAAAGCACCTTTACAAAGGACCTGCTTTAAATCAAGTACTGTGGTAGGCACTGGGTTTAAAAGGATAAATGAGAACTTAACTCTTCTCCCCAGGAGAGAGAAGCAGACAAGTGACATGATATGTACCCAAAAGGAAGGGTATAAAGTGTGGTGAGCATTCCTGATGTGGGCTCACAAGATGGTATGAAGGCTCTGAGACCGCATCCTGGGAAGAAGACAGCGACATCCCTTCATCTCCCTTTAGAAACACTGAAATGGGGAAGCAGGCATATCATACCACAGAAACTTATTAGAAACTTAAACACATCATTTTTTCTCTGATAATGGTTCCCACCTCTTGTTGGGGAAGTGGAGAGCCATAGGTCGTAGGATCCTTGGGAGACTGGGTTAAGCGAGAATTACTAACCATGCAGTAAGGTTGGACAGTGAGAATTACCAACCATGCGGTATTGTGGGATGTGCACGGATATTTCTGGATCAATGAACAAGCCCCTTGGTTCTTTTAATTACGGGATCTGAGTGTGGCACACATTCAGCTCTGGCTTTGCTTTATACAACTGTGTGTCTAAGTGTTTGGTGCCTTCATTTTCCATTAGGAAATGAGAAATATCAATAATAGAGTGGGAAGGACTCCTTGGAAATGCTGGGGCAAAACAAATTTTAGTATGCAGTTATCAAGAATTTCTTTCTTATACTAATTCAGGAAACACCCCTTCCCCGAAGTTATTAAAATAAACAGGTCACATCACCTTTTCTCTGTGATGATCCAGAGATTTACCTCCTTAGCTGGAATTAGCTCTAGATTCCAATGGCACATAAACTGGATTATTGTGTTTGGGAGTACAGCTCTAGCTTTTGAGAGCGTGGACTCTGGATTCAGAATGCCTGAGGGGAGTAAATTCTGGTTCCAGCATTGTCAACTAGTGTGAATGGAGGCAAATGATAGAACCCGAAGCATCCTGAAAACTGTGAATACGTTTTCCCTGCAGTGTAAGTTCATTGTGAAATTTAAATACGATGTAGCAAAAATGCCTAGAAAGGTGCCTGGTGTGTGGGAAGCCACACAATGATATGATTATGGTGGGAGTGAAAATTCATCTCTTGAGGGAGAATTAATTGGAATATGGTTTTGGGCCTTTGCACAGTGGGGTATTTGAATATTTCAGTGCCCTGGACAGGGAAGTTGAGGAAAAGTATCCACTTCTTTAACAGCATTGGCTCTTCTTCTGCATCTCCAAAACAAAGAGTGCCTCTTTGAATGGCCCTGGTCACGATAAAGGTATTCAGTATTCAGCTTCGTGCTTGAAAATCTCTTTCTCACAATCCCCTGCTTTCCTTGGATGTGCCCCTCTACCCCCTTTAAGTTTAGCATTTCATTATCAAAGTCTGTGTTACTGTGAAGCCAAACAGTTTTTCTTTGTCCCTTGTGGTCGTTAGATTCAGTTGTCACCTTGGCTAGGTGAAGGCACCTAGTTTCCTTGCTGCGGACATGAGCCAATAGTATGTGAACCTCATCTGTTACTCATTACATCAGCAGTCGGTGGAGGCGTGCCTACTGCAATGAATGATGTTTAACTTAATTGGCTGGTGCTTAAAAAGAGAGTGCAACCTAGCACAGCCCAAGCAACTCAGCATACCACATCTCGGCACTTGCAGCTCAGCCCAGGCCTTTGGAGATACAGAAAGAAATCACCCCGGGGAAAGTTGTTGGAACCCAGAGGCCTGGAGAGAAGGCCAGCAGAGACCATCCCGTGCCTTCCCACGTAAGAAAGAACCTCAGTGGAAAGTTAGCTGCCTTTCCTCTGAAGAACTAACAAAATAAATCCCCTTGTATTTGAAAGCCAATCCGTCTCTGGATTCTGGCAGCTAGCAAACTAGAACATCTCTCTAGACATTTGAGGATGAAAAAAAATGGTGGGCAAGAAAAGGGTAGGGAAAGACAGGGGAGCTTTTTGTTTTGTTTTGTTTTGTTTTGGCATGGGCAGGCACTAGGAATCAAACCCGGGTCTCCAGCATGGCAGGAGAGAACTCTGCCTGCTGAGCCACCATGGCCCACCCCATAAGGGAATTTTTTATAGTGCCATAGCACACAGTTCACGTCGGTGGCACCAAACCATACCAGGCATCTCTGCATTCTTCACCAGCACACACTCATGATACATATGTATATTTTTTAAAAAGCCTGTTTCACTTAAAAATGTCCTTTAAGAAATGATTAAAATGTTGATATTATTAAACCTAGACTCTTCATAACTTTGTAAAATTTTGTGTGACAGAGTGGGAAGTATATGTAGAGCACTTCTGCATATTGAAATAGGATGGTTGTTTCAAGAAAAGGCACTTGGGTTATTCTGAACTAGTGACTTTCATGGAACTCATTTCTAATAGAAAAAAAAGATTGACAGACAAACTCTGGTTATGCAAATTTAGGTATTTTGCAGACATTTTCTAAAAAAATGTCACTTTAAGGAAAACAACTTGATAGCCTTGGTTTCCAATGATGACATTTTTAATTTCAAGAAAAAATTCAAATTTTAGAAAAGTCGTATCAGCAGTGATCATAACAGCTTCTTAAAATTTAAAGACTGTTCTGATGAAACTGGAGGTGATATTAACAAAGTGAACTTTGATAATTTATGATGAATGAGGCAATATCCAAAAGATCTGCATAATCAGATAAGCAATATTTTCCAGATGACCAACTTATGTTGTTGCAAAATCATGCATAAGTAAAAGATACACTCAAAATACAAGATGACCAATGAATTTTAATGTAATCGAGTACAAAATTTCATTAATATGGTTTGATTCCACCTTGCAAATGACCCATAAAAAACTACAACTTTGGGGGATTTAGAGTAGTATCAAAGAAGAATACCCATCTCTTAGAAGCTGGGAGAACCACAGGTTGCAGGCAAAGGGGTCCCTGACTTAGTTCAGCCATCCACTTAGGCCTGGAGCTGGAGGGAGCACATCTGTCTGTAGCAAGTGTGTGCACGCATTTGGGTCATGTGCTAGTTTGCTGAAGAAAAAAGACTTCTCACCCTGAGCTTCCTGATTACTCTATAATCAAATCAACACAGATGGCATTGGGCCATATTGTCATCAGAGAGCTAGTGAAGGAAGGAAAAAAAAAGAAAGAATATCCATATTGAATGGATTTTTAAAATAACCTTCCCTTTACAACTACACACACACACACATATATAAAATTTGTGTGATAAAATGTCATTCATATATTTTAGCTAAAATAACATCGCAACAGATATGAGAATTCCACTGCTTTTTATTAAGCCAAACAGAGACTTACAAAAATGCAAAATAATGCTAGTCACAAAATTATTTTTCATTTTGTGAAATTAAACTTAAAAATTATATTAACATTTAATTTATAACTCAAGTTGATATGTGAGCATAAAATAAAAATTTTCTCTATCTTAATTCCTAATATGGCCTATCAATAGATGCAACTCACAGAAACAAAGGCTATTGGGAGTCCACAGTAATTTTTAAGAGTGCAAAGTGGTCCTCATTCCAAAATGCTAGACATTCACTAATGTAGTCAAAGATATTTGTCCTAGAAGAAGAGTACAGGAGAGTAGTTCTTTTTCTTAAATCATACCATGGAGAAGGAGAGAGAGAAAGAGACGATCCTTATTAAATTTGTACAGGCTACCTTTTTGTTGAATTGGATATGCTATTGCTAAATTCCTTTCCAAATTTTTCATTCTCTTACTCTAGAATTTTAAGGGATTATTTTTTACTTTTATGCATAGTTCTGTAGGAGGAACAACAAGAGTGACAAACTGCAGAGAAAGAATGTGTGTGTAGTCGAACTAGTAGGTCAGAGAACTATTATCTTGAGCAGATCATAAAACTTTTGAGCATGAGTTTTGTTTTTTCTTTTTTTTTTTAAAGAGGTTTAGTGTGGATGACTTATTATTGTCTCCTTCATCCTCAGGTCAAGTAGACCTCCACCCTTAGGTCAATTAGATGAGATAAGGAAATCCTAAGTAGGATAACTTTCAGAAAACTATGAAAGAAAAATTTAACAGCTTAGACAAAATGTAGAACAGTCTGGTAAATATTTATGAGTTTGCACTTGTTGAAGCTCTTAATTCACCGAATTATGTAATCTCTTGGTGAATTTTCTTCTTGACAAAGAAGAAAACTCTAATGTGGTCTGGATGAACCGATTGCTGTTCTGGACTTGTTGAGGAGACTGAACTTGAATGATGGCTTTCTATGTATCTGCTCTTACATTTGATTTGTGCTGGTAACACTTTTTCACATTCAATGTCAACATTTATGTCCATAGAATCCTGTGTTGTGACTAGAGAAAGCATTATCCTCTGCTAGCATATGCTTGAAAAGGCTGAAATGGAGAACAGTTAAATCACTCTCTCAAGGTCTCAATGTGACCAGATGGTCACTTGAGTTTTTTGATCCCTGACTTTACAGATTTTGTATTTCCACTGGGGAAATGGACATTGCACATGTAAGCTCATTCAACAGTATAGCCTAAAGAAGGATGAACTGCCTTCTGTCCTCAGAGCTGTGGCTTAATTGGTGCATACCTTCTTAACTTCATTGACTTTTTTTTTTCTTTCCTTCATTGGCTAATAATACTACCCCTTAGGTGAAATTGTGAGAATTAAAGGAATAAATGAAAGAGGTAAATGCAGGCATGGCACCTAAAAGCTGCTCAATCATTGTACCTTTCTGTTGCCACTGGTAAGAGAGTCCAAGGCAAGAAAGATCACCATGAGATAATATTTCCCAGCTTCGTGTCTGTCCCTAAGGTACAGATGGATTTCAGTTTAGTGAAGGCCAGGAGGAATGTTCTGGAGTGGCAGGTGTTTTAGGGGACAAGTCCAGGATGAATAAAGATGAGGTAAAAATGTGTGCAGCACATGGAGAGTGGCTTATAAAGAGAACTGCTTCAGATTCTGGCACATGTTATCTATGGTTCCTCTACAGGCCTCTGTTCTATGCTTTCTTCTTTTCTCAGTGTAATATCTCTAGAAAGACTAATCCAAATCCAGGGCTTGAGCCAACTCTGTGCCATCTCCCAAGCTTGTATCTCCAAGCACGCCCTCTCCCTGGATTCAAGGCTTCTAGATTCAGTTACATTCTTGACACTTATCTGGACTTGGCTATCTAATGGGCATCTTGAATTTAGCATGTAAAAAGGGACACTTTTGATCCTTCCTTGCAAGCCTGCTTCTCCCTAGTTCAATAAAGGGTGCCACACAATTCACTCACCTGCTTAATTCAAATACCTAGAGCTCCATCTTGATTCTTCTTTCCTTTCTATCTTATATCCATCAAATCATCAAGTTCTCTCAGATTAACCTGAAAATATGTCCAGGGTCTAAATACTCTTTGGCTATTATTTGCTATAGGCCTCTATAATCTTTCACATGGAATATTGTGGTAGTCTCCTGAACTGCCTTCTTTCAATGTACTCTTACTCACCTACCTTGAGTTTATTCTCTACTTATCAGCCAAAGCATAGGGCTGAAACATAGTCATCCCATGCCATTCCCATAGTTAAAATTCCAATGAACTTGGAATAAAACTTTAATGCTATATCTTCAACTACTGTGCCTTATGCATAAGTAATCCCTACCTTCCTCTAATCTTGTCTCATGATAGGATATATGCCCCCTCCCTTACTGGTCCCAGCCTCACTGGTCTTCTTTTTAGCTTTAGAAAAATGGCCAAGTTTAATCCTGCCTCAGTACCTTTGCATTTGTTGCCCAATTCTGTCTGAGATGTTCTTCTCATAAATCTTTTACATGGATAGCTTCTGATCAGTGAGGTCTCACCTTAAATGTCATACTTCATTGAGGGCTTCTTGGACTTATGGTCTAAAGTTTCTAACTACCTCTGCTAATTGCTTGGTAGTCCCTTATCTTACTAATATTTTTCTTCTGGTACGGTAGAAATATCAGCTTTCTCCACATGTGCAATGTTGTTAAAAAAAAAAGTTTGGAGAGCTCTGTTTAACTCTTAACCTTGATGGTTCCTCCTCTTCCTTCCATACTCTGTGAGCCTCCATGAAAAATATCTCCCTATTTCTGTCACTTTTCCCTAGAATATCCTAGCTTTGTGTCAGTGCTTCCAACTTCTCTTTGTGTGTACTTGCAGACTAAGTGTTCCTATATAAAAACCACGCAGTTGCAGACATTGGAACTCTTGGAAACTCATAGCATCTCACCTCAAATCAGCCACAGGGGCTGTTAGCAAATCCTTTTATACTTTCTGTTTTCCTACTACATTCAACAACTGTTGGACTTATACCTCTCAGCACAAGGTACCTATTTAATCTTATTCTTCTTACGCTCCTCTGATTATCTTTCTGTCTTGGTCATCTAAAATTGACACCCTCAGAAGCATTCTGTCTTTCATTCTGCCTAAATGCTATCTACACCCACACCTTTTGGTATTTCTTTTCGTCCATGTTGAAACATGAAACATTCCTCCTGCTGCTAAGCTTCTTTATGCACATTTCCTCCTCATTACATCTTCTTAAGTCTGTTTTTTTTTAGGAATCTTGATTCACAAGTCACTTCTTCTGTAATAGCTATTATCTATTAAACCCTCATTATCTAGAGTGCATTTTACAAGTACTCTTTCGTTTAATCCCACATCCATCCTAAGGCATGGATACTATGTCTATCCTCATTTTACCATGGTGCCCAAAGCCACACAGCTAGTTAAGTAGTGGAGTCAGGATTCAAACCCACCTTTGTCTTACTCTGAAGCCTATTTTAATACCAGTGTTTTATACTTACGAAAGCGAAATAATTATGGTAAGTCCCTCAAATATATTTTCTTCTGTAATGAATTTATCCATCTCTATTGCATAAATAAACAATCATATTAGCAGATACAGTAGGAAAGATTGTTTTTATAAGGAGGGGTAAAGGGCCTACCTCTTCCGCCTCTTCCTATTTTTTTTCCTTGGGTTGCCTGGTATGCAACGACTTTCAAATAGTAACTTAACACCCATGGAGAAACTTTGGTTTCCAAATTTTCTTAGTGAACATCAGTGCTCTTACTCTTTCTCTGGTTTTGGAAGCTTAGTTTGTGCTTAAAATAATGAACGGATACAATTTGCAAGCACAACACCAGGTGACTAAATTTTAAGAGGGAAAGGTGTTTATACCTGTATTTTCCTTGAAGTCTGTTTTTATGAAGATAAAAAAAAATATGTATCTGGCCCTTGAGGCCACAGTTTTAGTGGAGAAAAATCTTTTAAAACCAGAATCATGGAATGTTATAGCTGGAAGGGACACCAACTGAAAGCTGGTCACAGTTAGCACAGGTCTCACTGCAGTCTGTAGTCATATAGCAAAGCAGCGAGGGTGCTGGGTTGTGAATTATAGTTTATTCCGTATAGGGGTCTTACTTTCAAAGTACAGTTTTCCTTCATTTGTAAAGTGGGTCAGTAATGGGGCTTACCACAGAGGACGGTTGTTACATGCACTTATACATCAATATTTTAGCCTAGTGCGTGATCCTAAAGTGCAGAAGAAATGCTAGTTGCCTCTTCCTCCTCTTTCTCCCCCTTCCTATCTCTTTTGTGTGATTATTATACAATGATAGATTATACATTTTTAAAGACTTCTGGGTTAGCATGCTGTTTCCTCCTCTCCATGCTGGAGACTTATCATTTTTACCTGATAAGTAATTATTTTTTTTTTACATTTTCTAGACTCCAATAAATGCCATTTCCACTTTCACTTTCAAATAAAACTTAGTTCTGACCTTCTCATATGTTCAGGTCATTTTTTTTTTTCTCCCACCGTTCCTTAAAGAAACAGAGTTTTTACTAGAGGTCAATCACTGAACTTGATGTTTATGTGCACATAATTATTTTCTTCAACTCGTGCAAGAAAGCTGAAGTCAGCATTATCTCCACTTTTTAGTTGAAGCAATTAACTGAGAGGAATTAACTAAATTAAAGTTATACAGCCTGTAAGAGGCAAAGGCAGGACCAGAAACCTACACCACTTAAATTTCAAAGCACAATCTACCCACTGTGGCATGAAGACTTAGGAATCAATGATGCTTAATCTTCTGTGGTTTATAACCCTTAGAGAGTTGTCATTGGTTTTATGACATAGACGCCAAATTTTTCTGCAATTAAGCATTAAACGTAAGAGTCAAAGGGCTCTGGAACTTTGGGTATATGTATAACAACTGAAACTCAGAACAGTTCTACAACTGTAAAAGTCAGCAACTGTAAAAAAAAAAGCTGAAAAAGATCAAAATTCAACTAGAGATATGAATGAAGCAGTTCTTGTCAGGACTAAGGAAAATCAGACTAAAGGATAAGGGATGACATTGACTGTGTTTTTAAAACTTCCCACTTCTGTGTGAAACCAAAGGAGGAAATGTTTATTTCATGCAAAATTTATGTTCTCTGTAGCACACTACCTAATTTAACTTGTATGGTCAGTTTATTCGAACACCATAATACATGGAATCTTAAATAGGGTGTGACACCATGTTGGTTTTCCAGATTAGTGTGATACCCCATTATATCTCAGAGTTATTTGGGTAGAAAATAAAACGATATTTGCAAAGCCCCCCGAGGGATGGAGAAAAATCTGGAAATATAAAACTTTCTTACTTGGGGAGTTTCTGATATTCTCGTAAGTATTGGCAAGTACCAATTTAATAGGCCAGGCTTTGGTCTTGGTGCTTGCCTTTATGAAACTTATTCCTGCAGAGGAGAAGCAAAGCCTGCTTATTATGATGTCTAAGACTCACCTGCAGAGAACCTCTCCTATTGACTCAGATGTGGCCTCTCTCTCAAACCCAACTCTGCAGGTAAATTCTTTGCCCTCCCCACTACATAGGACATGGCTCCCTGGGGTTTAACCCTCCCTGGTAACATAGGACCTGATTCCCTGGGGATGAGCCTTGACCCAGAATTTTGGAATTGAGAAAGTCTTCTTGATGAAAAGGGGAAAGAGAAAGGAAACAAAATAAAGTTTCAGTGGCTGAGAGATTCCAAATAGAGCCAAGAGTTCATTCTGGAGGTTATTCTTATGTATTATATAGATGTCCCTTTTTGGTTTTTTGGTGTATTGGAGTGGCTAGAGAGAAATGCCTGAAACTGTTAAACTGTGTGCCAGTGACCTTGGCTCTTGAAGATGACTATACAACTATATCTTTAACAGTGTAACTTTGTGATTGTGAAAACCCTGTGGCTGACATTCACTTTGTCCAATGTGTGGATAGATGAGTAAAAAAAATAATAGGGTGTGATAAGTGGTATGGGGTTTGGGGTATTCTTTTTGCATTTTCATTTTTATTCTTATATGTATTTTTTGAGTAATGAAAATGTTCAAAAATTGATTATGGTGATGAATGCACAACTATATGATGATGCTGTGAACCATTGATTGTACACTTTGGATGATTATATGGTATGTAACTATATCTTAATAAAATAGCATTTTAGAAAAAGAGTCAAGGGAGAAGACCCAAATCCAGTTTGGCTATTGTGATATCACTCTCACCCAGAGATTCCTATATAACTCTAGAAAAGTCTAGAATGACCAGAGTTTACATTTCCAGGAAGATATGGATTATTCCTAAATTCTGCCTTTTGTAAGGAAATATTGTTCAATGGCACCTATCTTTTTTGGTCAGTCTCAGATTGTAGAAATACTCTCCAAAATATAGGATTCTCAAACTTTCAATTCCAGAATTCCTTTTGGAATGGGAATTCCTTTACCTCTGAATGGAGGCTGTGCCTTTCAGTGTGAATACCTCTAATGTTCCTACTCCTTGAGGTATATTATTCCTTTGGGCAGCTCTAGTTACTAGCTTTTCATTTTTGAAGATACTGCTGTATGACTTAATAATCCATTTCATCAGTGTCATCCATGAATTTATTCACAAGATTTCCATTTTATTATCTTTGCCTCTTATTCTGATTTATCATCTACCTAAAACAAGAACATCATCTTTGTCTATTGGGATTTCATTTCAAAAGCTATCTCAGGCACCTTTATTCATCCTTTCATTTGATCCTACCTCTCTACTCCTTTCTCATCACAGACAAAATGGAACAACTGGAAATGATTGAACCTGCTCCTGAAATTCCACATGTTTTAGTTTTACTCCTCCTGAGACAATTAAGTTTGTCTTCTACAATAATTCTCTCTGTATTCATTTCCATCCTGTTAAGTCTCAGCTTCAGCAAAGTAGACTATGTTATCAGTTAGAATGCTTTGAGTTTGAAAGAAAAAATATACAACTAAAATTGGCTTATACAGTAAGACATATATTATCTCACTATGGTAAGTTCTGAGTTAAATCTCCAAAGTTGTTTAACTCAACACCTCTGGTCTTGGAAACTTTTCTCCCCCTTGTGACTCTCTTGGCTTTCTCCTCATGTTGTGGACCCGAGATGACTGCTGCAACTATAAGCAACATCACCATACATGCCAATATTTAATGAGGGAAGGAAAGGAGCAGTTCTACTTCCTCTACAAGCTTACTTTTCTATTTGAGAGGAAATTATTTCCCAGAAGTTCTCCAGTAGATTCCCCTCTTCTCACTGGCCAGAAATGGCTCTCCTGCCTACCCCAAACCAATTACAAGTGAAGAGGAATGGGGATTATCATCTCTGTGTTAGACCAAAGTTTAGATCAGTAAACATTTACCCCCAGGGGTTGGGAGAAGGACCAACGTTTGTAGAGCATTTGTCATCTGCCAGACTACTAGATAAAATTATTGTTGTATTAGCAGTAATGGAGGAAATGGCTCCATTAAATACAGCCAAGATACTTAAATATAATGAATCTATATTCAATAGTTGTCATAATATTTGCTGCAGCTTTCATTTAAATATCTCTATTTCTCACAATGTTTTTTTGAAGATCTTAGTGAGTACTTTTTGGTGGGCAGAATTCATTCATTCATTCAACAAATGTTTATTAAATAGTACAGGATTGACACTATACTAGGGGTTTGAAACAATGGTGAGTAAAATCAGGATTCCTGCAATTGATATGAGAATAATGAAATTTACTATTTAGCAAGTATAATGTTAAAACATTTACATGCATTTATCTTAGTTAATCCTCACACTACCCTATAAGAAGGTTGAACCTATAGGAAGGGTTCTGTTAAAAACAGCATTTTTCTAAGGTGAAACTGTGGCTCAACAAAGTTAAGCATCTTAACCAAGGTGGTAAAGGCAACCAAGATTTTTTTTAAGCCTTTTGAAACTGCATGTGTGTGTGATGTATAATAAATGTGTGATAAACAGGTTGATAGACTTACGTTGCTTGTTGGAGTAGTGAGTTATGTGAATTTACTAAAGGTTTCTTCTATCATGTTCTCTCAGGCTCTTTTAACTTCTATGAAAGCCCCTTTTATCTTGTGTATAGGACTTGGGGGATGATTCTGTTTACCTGCCGGGTGTTAGAGTTGAGGATTCTTTCCTCTTATCCTGTGACTTCCCTAATGAAGAGTAAGCTCTGGATTTTGAGGGAACCACTGGTGTTCTGGGTATGATATAGTGGTCATTTTAACTCCTCCTCACTTTGAATAATCTTGTGTTTACATCAACAAACTATATCAGAAGAGGAATCATTTGGTTTAATGGTAAACACAACCTGGACGTAGACATATTTAGTTTGACCTGAATAATACCCTAAAAATTAAGTTATACATGTTCACATAAATGAAGTTTTCCACCTACTGTTATAAGCAGGGAACTCTGGCAGCATTGGTGGTGTCTGCTTGCAGGGCAACAATTGGCAGAAATGGAGTAGCTGCTGCCTGCCTTGGATGGGGCATGGGCTCTCAAGTTTGCAATGGTAACAAACATTTTATAAACTGAACGCTTTACTCATTTTTGTTATTTGCTTTATTAGTCAGAGTCTGATGCAATCAATAACTCCAAGCTTGCAGTGGCAAACAAACATTTATGTTTGCCAGGCAGGGTCAGCTTCATGGGTGTGCAACCTATACAGTCACATAGGGTCCCCTACTAAGAAGCGCCTCCCGTTTGGTTTCATACTTTGCTGTCACCATCTTATCATTCTTATTATTTTTGAGTGAGAAGCCCTGAATTCTCATACAAAATACAAAACTGGTCCTGTTGCCAGGTTGCGGGTGTCTTGTTATTTAGAGCTCAGGCTGAAGGAGTAGTCACTCCTTTTTTAGTTCCAGGGATGAATGCTCTCTAAGTGTAGAGCAGAGGACAAGGGGCTGGGCTCAGACTGCACCATGCCTCTTAAAGCCTTCAACTGGACTTGATAGGTGGCCACTTTCCTCTCTGGTCATAAGAGCCACATGGTCAAGCCCAAAGTTACAGTTGTGGGAATATGTACTTCACCTTACGAAAGCAGCTATCATACCTGTTTAATCCCACACTGTAGTTTGTCATCACTTAGGCAGTGGCAAATTCCATTCATACCTATTACCCTGTCTAGAACCAATGTTCTAAGGCTTAGTTGAATGGGACAGCCAGTTTAGTTATGACACAGAATCTGCAGCATAACATCAAATGATAAGTCTTTAAAAGGTGTAAAACCAAAATGTGCTGGCTATATTTTTCCTACCAAATTTTCCCTTTTTCAAATTAAAGACCAATTTATGTCTTATTCAAAATGTTCCTTAGTCATTTTACTGTGTTTAAGTATTGATTTGTCTTCATGATGCATGTAGGATTTTTTTCCAGTTGGTTTTTCAAGAAAAGATGATAAAATTAAACCATCAGATGATTTAGCATTAATAATAAGAATTTTCATGGGACATTATTGCTCCAAAATTAATCAAGTATTTAATATTCTGGTGACTTCAAAAAGCTTCAGTCATGATATGTACCCCATTTGCATGATCAGAATCTAATTTCAGGCTTCATTATTATGATTAAGATGAGGACTGTAGCTTTATCAATCCTTTTTAAAGTCAATATATAGAGACATTTTTAGAGTCCTGAGATTCTTGCAGAAGAATTCTCCTTGAGAATCCCCAGAATTTCATGAGCTACCGAGACATCTATAGCTCCCACATGTCTTTCATTTCTGAATATGAATTGAGGTTATAGAATTGTTGGTCATTAAGCTCAGACTCAGTCTGTGGCCATATCTGTAGTGTCACTTCTTTGACCACAGAGAAGAATAGGTTCTGGTGAGTTGGGGACCTGTGAGGAAGGTGATGCAATAGCAGTAGAGTTGTTGGTTCATAAACCTGGTCAAGAATTTGTACTGAACCATAATTACAATTTCAGTATACAGGTCCTGAAATATTTTTTGTATGTGATCTTAGCCTTAATATCTTAATGAAGAAATTACAATAATCCTGACCACTTTCATTTATATCATACCATATCAGTTTCTGAAGGCTCCCTTCCTCCATCATTTCATGTGCACATTATAATAGCCAGATTACCCAGGCAGCCAAGTATTGCTATTCTATTTTATAAATAAGTAAATGAAGGCTGAGAGATAACACAGAATGGATGGGGGCAAAAAGAAAAGAAGACAAGTTTCCTGAATGCTGGTCCTTGTTCTGATTCTACTATGATCTAAGTTATCTTTGACAGAAACTGTAGAATTACCTCCATGAGTAACCATGCATTGCTTTAGTTCAGCTAAGTGCATGGTCTTCAGATTTAGAGAGACTTGAGTCTGACTTCTAGCAATGGTACTTACCAGCTAGGAGACCTTGGGTAAATTATATGACCTCCTGAGCTTCAATTTCCTCATCTCTCATGCGAGGATAATAATACATACTCTGTGGAGCTGTTATGAGGATTATATGAAATAAGGCATGGAAAATCTCTAGTATGACCACTAGAATGTACAATTCATGGAGTTACCAAGAAAGACCATCTTATGCAACTTTAAGCAATCAAAGCTTGCAGTGGCAAACATTTATGTTTTGCTCATGTCATGGTTTGGTTGGGGATTTGTCAGGCATGGTCAGATTCACAGGTGTGCAACCTATACAATCACATAGGGTCCCCCACTAAGAAGTGCCTCCCATTTGGTTTCATGCTTTGCTGTCACCATCTTATCATTCTTATTATTTTTGAGTGAGAAGCCCTGAATTCTCATACAAATTATAAAGCTGGTCCTGTTGCCAGGTTATAGGTTGGTAGAGATATTGATTGGTAGAGATATGGACTAAAGATACTCTTGCTGAAGGCTTGGCTAGATTTGAGGAATGTGTCATTGCAGATTTGAGGGAAGATGACCCTTGTTTTAAGGTGTGGAGAATTTGGCAAAATTGCATCCTGGTGTTGGGTGAAAGGGAGAATTTGAATGTGATGATCTGGGATACTTGGATGGGAAGATTTCCAAACTGAGTGTGGAAGGCCCAGCTGGTTTCTCTTTGCAGCTTCTAGTAAAAGATGACAAAAAAGGGATCAGCGAAGAACTGAACTTTTGTGGTACAAAGAAACCAGAAATTGGTGGTCTGGAAAATTCTGGACTTCCAGAAAGTAAGACTTCAGAGAATAGTGCCCCACATGAAGATTTAACCAAACATGGAACCAGTCAGTCATTATAGGACAAGTGAGAGTTGGAGATAGAGTTATCCAGAAAGGATTTGTGATTGTCTGATGGTTTTGATCCCTGTATGCTACATACCAAGCCAACAATTTTTTTTGTGAGATTTGTATAAACAGAATGACTGCCAGTTAGGACTAAAAGGTACAGAGCAGAACCATACAAGCTAAGATCTAAAGTCAAGAAAACTTGGGCCAGGAGAGCAGACCCACTTGTGCATGTATAGGGGGTGAGTTTGGCCCTGAAGCTGATGTTCTGGAAAGGTTCTGATACCCCAGACCTCAGAGAGGAACTGGGGAGAGACTGGTTGTCACCAGTTCTGAATGGGTTGAACGTGTGCCCCCAAGATGGCAGAGAATCCAGGTGCCACCTAAATGCATGAGGAGAGTGGGACCAAGAAAAAGGTGGTCTCTACAATATTTCCCAATGTGGCAACCCTTATCCCATTGTTTGGAGAGAAAAGGGCTGCTGTGTAGTCCCTTGGAAAAGGTGGACTGCTGCTTTCTAAAGCCTTGAGAATGAATGACTCTCAGACTTTGAAATCTAGTGGAGTTTGCCCTGCAGGTTTTTGGAATTGTTTAGGTACGGTGACTCTTGTTGTCCTTCCAGTTTCTCCCTATAGCAATGGGATAATTTATCCTATGACTGTTTTTTCTTTGTATATTGGAAAGAAATAACATGCTCTAAGTTCACAGGTCCACAGCCAGAGGACAATTTTGCTTTAGGTCAGACCATGCCTGTAACTGACTTTGATGATTTTTTAAGTTAGTACTATATTTGTATTACTAAAATGACTTAAGTTTTTGTGATATTGAGATGAAATCAATATATTTTGTATATGGAAAGATTTAGTACATTGTATGCAGGAAAGATGAACATTGTTAGCTGAAAAAAATGTATGATATGTTTTCTATTTAGAGATTAAGTATGGCTAAAGTGAAGTGCATGGTTACCAAGTTGGCAAGAGGTGGGCACTGTACTAGCTACATTCAGGTCTCAACTTTGACCAGGTGATAATATCCAGTTGTTACGTTGCTGTGGACTTAAATCATCAGCATGTGAAATTCATTTATGGTTGATTATATTTGTGGTCAGCTAAAGGGAGTGCCTTCTGCAATGAGTAAGGTTTAATTTAATTAGCTGGCAGCTGAAAAAAAGGTTTCAGAAGAGAGCTCAGCAGATCAGCAGCTCAGCACAGCACAACTTAAATCTGCTCAGAGTCAACATAGACCCAGATGTTTGGAGATGCAGAGAGGAACCACCTGGGCAAAGCAGTTTGAACTCAGAAGCCTGGAGAGAAGACCAGCAGATGATGCTGTGTACCCTCCTATGTGACAGAGGAATCCAGATGAAAGCTATCTGCCTTTCCTCCAAGGAACTGTACATTTCCAACTAAATAAATCCCCTTTACAAAAGTCATTCCACTCCTGGTGTATTGCATTCTGGCAGCTTTAGTAAACCAAAACACATGGCAAAAGGTTTTGCAGATGTGATAAAGTTAGGGATCTTGAGATGGAGATATTATCTTATATGAAGATTCCTTTAAGTGAAAGCGTCAGAAGAGTCAAATAAGATTTGACAAAATAAGCAGGGACTGATGTGATGAGATTACTGGTTGGGGTTCATGAGTCAAGGAATGTAGGTGGCTTCTTGAAGCTGAAATAAGCAAGGAAACAGACTCTACCATGGAGCCTCCAGAAGGAGTGCAGTCCTGCTAACACCTTGATCTTAGCACCCTGAGACACATTTCAGTCTTCTGCCTTCCACAACTGAAAGATAACAAATTTGTTTTGTTGTAAGCCACTAAATGTATGATAATTAGTTATTGGAGCAAAGGGAAATGAATATGGACACAATGAAAATTGAATTCTGCTTCCTACATTTAGTTACCTTGTGTTCTCTTGCAAATTATGTCTAAGACCAATTACCTAATATTAATAACAGAATGATAATAGTACTTTCTCTATTGGAATTTTTGTAAGTACTACATAAGATTATAAATGTGAGATATATTGCATGTCACATGCTGAGAGATGGATTAATGGTTGTGAAAGGTCAGCAAGTATTATCTTTTGTTTATTTTTTATGATATTCTTTATGATACTTCAAAATCATAGAAATTAATTCTAAACCTAAAAATTATACCAAATCTCTGTATATTCATAGTCTACCTCAGAGAAACAATGCTTATCATATGGTATTTCTTCCATATACAAGAAGATAAGTATTCAG
>PVIY010040304.1:8729-22579 GCA_004026745.1 Myrmecophaga tridactyla
CCCCAAATAGCTGTGAACCCCTCAACAGCAGACACCATGGAATTACTCTGTAATTACCCATTGGCTTGAGGGAAAGGGTGACACTCTGTTAGCTGCTGGTGGGCAGGAGGAGTAGCATTCATTCATCCCCCCTGGCTCCTCTCCACGAGCCCCCCTTGCACTCAAGGGGAGACAGCAGGCTGCCTGGCTCGGTCACCTGCAGGCGCGGCTCCCTCCATTTCAATCCGCAGGGAGAGTGTCACGGCCACTTTCTTCCTTTTGTAGGTCCCCATGGCACAGCTGTCAGCAGTGTTTAATCACAAGAATCACCTTGGAGTCTAGTTTAAAAATAGAGATGCCGAAAGAATTTGAGCAAGCTTGGGAAAGCCTAGCCCTCTAACTGTGCTGTAGGTGTGGATGTGGAAAAGACCCTTGCCGTCTCATCTTCTAGTTCATGGTCAGCGGGTGGGCAGTTTCAATTCTGTTCACAATCCTATACCTACTTAACTGACTCCCTGCTAAAGCTAGTGGGAGAAGATAGAGGTGCTATGGGGAAAGCATGCCTTCTAGAACTAGAATTGAATACCACCTCCATCACAACTGCTTTGTGACCTTGGGAAGTCATTAAAATCTCGGCTTGGTTTCCTCAATTGTAAGGTGAGAGCACTGGTCCCTCTCTCACGGCTGGTCTTGAAGGCATGTACGCAGCAGGTATGTGGGATGCCAAGCATAACGCCTGGCACAGGAGCAGGTGTCTAACCAACAGTAGCTTCTATGACTACCAGAGGGGGGCCAAGGCTGCCGTTGCTGTACATATTCTCTTTCAAGAACTTCCCTTTCAAGAAAGGAGGATTCTGAGTGATAGGCTGGGCTCACTCACCAGGTAAGTGACTTGCTCCTATTTTTCAGCTTCATATTCAATCTAATTCAAAGTTTATGAGAAAGTTATGAACTAGTATGTGTTATGGGCCCTCAAGTACTTTGCAAGTTGATGGAATGATGACCATAACCCCCTCCAGTGTCAAGGGTCTGTTTGCTGTAAAGCAATGTGGGACACAGGCTGTAAGGAGGCATAGATGATGATGCCAGGAATTTGAATTTGACCTAGTACCCTTGTGAGCTCTGTGTCCATTCATCCTGCCTATTATACCACTATTATACCCAGCCTCTTAGCTGGGGAACCAGGGTCTCCCAGCAAAAGGAGCAATCTTTGACTCTATTAATCAGTGCCTTAATTGCTGCCTGGAAAAGAGAGAAACCCAAGACAATGTGGCTTAAGTTAAAAGGAGTATATCAACTCACATAACAGGAGTCAGGCATGGCTGGACCCAGGTGCTATATGGAATTGGTTGGCTCCATCTTTAGCTTTCTTTTCTCTGGGCTGACTTCATTCTCACCCTGGCTTTCCTCACATGGCAGCAGAAATGGCTCTAGGCTCACATCCTGCCTGAGCAGCAAATCCAGCAGGAAGCAACTGCCTCCTTCTCAGCGATTTTAGTCACAACCTAGCACTGACTCTCATTGGCTCACCATAGATTATGTATCCATCCTGTGGCCAGGGGAGAGGGAGACACTGGCTGTTGGGCCTGACTCACTTGCCCACACCTAGACCTGGAGCAGGGGGGGTGTCATGTTGGGGAGACTCCTGTCATGAAGGGGGACAAGAAGTTGAATGGGCAAAAGTGAGAAGTTGTCCAATCCCACTGATCAGGCAGCCTAGACCCAGTGACAGAATTGAAGGTACCTCATTATCTCCCTTGGTCCACTCCAAAACACCTTACTGTTTCCGCCTAAGGCTCTTGACTTTGACTTTTTGAAAACACATGATAATTGAGAGGATTGGAAATTTTTGAATATTGCCTTAGTTTGGGGTCCCCCAAAACAGATGCTGAGGCAAGAACAGGGTGCAAGAGGTTTACTTGGGAGGTCAACCCATGAAGTCCAGTAAGCGTTGCAGAGTGAAGTTGGGAAGGGGGTAAGTCAATGGTGGGTGCGCTAAAGGTAAGGGGCTTGGGTACGTGTGTGGGTGGGTGGGGGCGGGTACTGAGGCTCAGCTGCACCAGGGTGCTCTCAGACACTGTGAAGTGTAGGCTCAGAAGTAGGTATTTACCAATTCCTGTCCCTCACTGGTTCTGGATTTCCCCTGGGAGTTTAACTGCCTGGCACTTTGGACCTTCCCCATTAGGGCCCCATGAAGGCGCTGCCACTCTAGCCTGCCCTCAGATAGAAACCCAGGTGCTTGAGGGAGGAAGCTGTGTAGGGTCCACTGCAGCTGCTGCTGACTGCCAGGGAGGGTGCGAGAAATGAGCGAGACACCAGCAGATTCTGCCTCATGTCAAGACAGGACTTTAGATATTAAGGAATTATTAACTCTGAAAGTTATGTCAGTGGCATTGGAATTACCTTGGAATGCACTCTCATTTTTTAGAAATGCACCCTGAAGATTTTAGGTATGAGATGCCATGGCGTTTGTAATTTGCTTTAAAATATTTCAGAAAAGAAATGATGAAGCAAATGGTTACAAAATGTTAGAGTTGTTAAATGTAAGTGACAGATCTATCAGTGTTTATTATACTATTTCTACCTTTCCGTAAGTTTGAAAAGTTTCATTAAAAAAAAACAAAGCACATCTCTGTGCCTCAGTTTCCCTTCCTGTAAGTGAGGGACAGGATCTTCCAAATTTCTAAGATCTGCCATGCTCTGAGGCTCTTTGAGTCATTAACTAGATTTCAGAATGCAGTGAAAATTCTGAATCTATCACTATATATAAGTTTTGCCATTTTAGAACATCATCAAACACATTAGCCACTTCTTTTATTCAGCACAATATTTCAAATTCATCCATGTTCCATTTATCATTTTTCTGTGCCTTTTTATATCTCAATAGTATTTCATTGTATGAGTACTTAACAATTTGTTTATACATTCTTCTCTTTTTTAAAAAATATTTTTATTGAGAAATCTTCACACACATACCTTCCAAACATGACGTACAATCAATGGCTCACAATATCATCATATAGTTGTATATTCATCACCATGATCATTTTTGGGGAAAATTTGCATCACTCCAGACAAAGAAATAAAAAGAAGAAAGAAAAAACTCATACATACCATTCTCCTTACCCCTCCCTCTCATTGACCACTAGTATTTCCATCTACCCAATTTATTTTACCTTTTGTGTCCCCTGTTATTTATTTATTTATTTAATCTATATGTTTTTACTCATCTGTCCATCCTCTGGCTAAGAGGAGCATCAGACACAGTCACAATCACACAGTCACATTGTAAAAGTGATATCTTTATACAATCATCTTCAAGAATCAAGGCTACTGGAACACAGCTCAACAGTTTCAGGTACTTCCTTCCAGCCACTCCAATACACCATAAACTAAAAAGGGATATCTTAATAATGCATAAGAATAGCCTCCAGGATAATCTCTCAACTCTGTTTGAAATCTCTCAGCCACTGAAACTTTATTTTGCTTCATTTCTCTCTTTCCCCTTTTATCAAAAAGGCTTTCTTAATTCCTTGATGCTGGGTCCTGGCTCATTCTGGGATTTCTGTCCTACATTGCCAGGGAAATTTACACCCCTGGGAGTCATGTCCCTCATAGGAGGGAGGGCAGTGAGTTCATCTGCTGAGTTGGCTTAGAGAGAGAGGCCACATCTGAGCAACAAAAGAGGTTCTCTGGGGGTGACTCTTAGGCCTAATTTTAAGTAGGCTTAGACTATCCTTTGCAGGAATAAGTTTCTGCAAACCCCCCAAGTTTGAGGGCTCAGCCTATTGCATTAGTTGTCACTACTGCTTGCAAGAGTATCAGAAATTCTCCAAATGGAGAAGTTGAACATTTCCTCCTTTCTCCCCTGTCCCCCAAGGGGCCTTTGCAAATATTTTATTCACTGCCCAAATTACTCTGGGATATATCGGGGCATCACACTAACCTGGACAAACCAACAAATTCTCATACCCTATTCAAGATTTCATGTACTTATGATGTACATAAGTACACCATACAAATTAAATTAGGAAATGCACTATCCCAAAATAAATTTTGCACCAAATTTCAGTGCCTCTCTTCCTTTAGTCTCACACAAAAGTTGAAATTTTAAAATATATACATTCTTCTCTCTTTTTTAAATTTTTTATTAATTAAAAAAAAATTACAAGAAAGAAACCAAACATTCCCAACATATACACTCAGCAATTCACAATATCATCACAAAAATATATACATTCTTCTCTTGATGAACAATTTGGTTATCCCCAGTTGTTGGTTGGACTAAAGCTACAATGAATATTCACACATGAGTCCTTCTGTGGATATGTGTTTTCATTTCTCTTGGGTAAATACCTGCAAATGGGTTTACTGAGTTGTGTGATAGCTGAATAGTTAACTTTAGAAGAAACTACCAAACAGTTCTCCAAAGTGGTTGTACTACTGTGAATATTTCCTCGAGCAATGTATGAGAGTTCTAGCTGCTCCACCTCCTCATCAACACTTGATGTTATCAGAATTTTTTATTTCAGCCATTTTAATTACGTGTTTTGACATCTCATTGTGGTTTTAATTTGCATTTTCCTAATAATGAATGATGTTGAGTATTTTATGTTCTAATTTATTATTACATATCTTCTTTTGTAAACCGTTTGCACAAATATTTTGTACATTTTTTATTGAGTTGCTATTATTATTGGGTTATAATAGTTCTTTATGTACTCTGGATACCAGTTCTTTGTCAGATATGTGTTGTGAATATTTTCTTCCAGTCAGTGGCTTGACTGGATTTTCTTAACTGTGAATTTTGATGAGCAGAAGACTTAAATATTGATGAAATATAATTCATTATTTTTTCTCTTGTATTTTGTGCTTTTTGTGTTCTACCTTGGACATCTTTCCCTACCTCCAAGGTTTTGAATATTTCCCTATATATTTTATTCTATAATATTTTTAGTCCTGGATTTCCACTGCTACCTATTTCTTCATTCAAGTTAATTTTTGTGTATGATGTGAGGCAAGGATTGAGGATCATTTTGTTCCATATGCATAACCAGTTGTTCCAAATCTATTTCTTGAGAAGTCTATCCTTTCTACATTAAATTACTTTGGCAACTGTATTAAAAATTGTGCCAGTTTGAACCTGTTGTATACCCCAAAAAATCCAAGTTCTTTCATCCTCATTCAATACTGCTGGCTGGGAGCTTTTTGATTGTTTCCATAAAGATACAACTCACCCAATTGTGGGTGGTAACTTTTGATTAGATGGGTTCTATGCAGATGTATCTCCACCCATTCAAGGTGGAGTTGCCTACTGGAGCCCTTTAACAGGGAACCATTTTGGAAAAAGCTACAGAGCCCACACAGCCAGAGACCTTTGGAGATGAAGAAGGAAAACGCCCCTGGGGGAACTTCATGAAACAAGAAACCTGGAGAGAAAACTAGCAGATGGTGCCATGTTCACCATGTGCCTTTCCAGTGAGAGAGAAACCCTGAACTTCATTGGCCTTTCTTGAGTGAAGGTAACCTCTTGTTGGTGCCTTAATTTGGACATTTCCATAACCTTGCCTTAACTTGGACATTTTCATGGCCTTAGAACTGTAAACTCACAACTTAAGAAATTCCCTTTTTAAAAAGTCATTCCATTTCTGGTATATCACATTCCAGCAGCTTGCAAACCAGAACAAAAATCAATTGGCCGTATATCGCTGGGTACAGTTTTGTAGTATCTCTCCAATGTCTGGACTCCATCGATCTATGTTTCTCTTTAAGGCAATACCAAATTGTTTGATTATTGTATCTATGTAGTGAGTCTCGAAATCAGGTGAGAAAAATCTCACTTTGTTCTTCATTTTGAAAATTGCTTTAGCTATTCCAGATCCTTTGAATTTCTATATACATTTTAAAATCAACTTCTCAACATTTACAAAAAGTCCTGCTGGCATTTTGAATGGATTTCATTGTATCTATAGATAAATTTGTGGTAGAATTGATATGACTATATATTATTATTATTGTTATATTGATCTAATCCATGAAATGCTATAATCTATTATTGATAATGTTGATATAATCCATGAACATTGTATATATCTCCATATATTTAGGTCAGTGCTTCTCCAGGTAGGGTGTCCATGAGGTTAAAACTGTTTTCAAAATTATACAAGAACTTTATTTGCCCCTTTTCTCTTTCTTATCGTACAAATAGTATTAGTATTTTCTGGAGGCATAATACTGCAACAGATCAAACACATAAGCAAATATGAGAATCCAGTTTTCTTCTGTGAAACCAGACATTGAAGAGATTTGTAAACATGTGAAACAATGCCATTCTTCTCATTCAATTCATTTTGTTTTGGAAACAGAACCTTTTTTATATAATGTGTTATTTAAATTAATATGTAATGCATTTATTATTGTTATTTTAAATGAATCAATTAATATTAAAAGAGTTTTTATTTAAATTCTAATGTGATACATACTGATGGATATAACTCACAAAAAGAAAAGTTCTCCAGGGTCCAAACTAATTTTTACTATTTTAAAGCCCCAAGTATTTGAAAATTAATTTCTGTCAGAAATGTTTTGTATTTTCAGTGCTCAGGTCTTGTATGTATTTTAAAAATATACATCCATAAGTATTTTTTGTTTGGGGATGCTATTGTAAGTTGTACGCTTTTAAAATTTTTAATTTACAATTGTTAATTGCCTGTTTATAGAAATAGTTAACTTTTAAATTTGACCTCATGTTCTAGACAATTCAAGCACCAATTCAGTTTATTTAATGATATAGAACTATTCAAGCTTTCTATTTATTCTTGAGAGAGCTTTGGTAGTTTGTGCTTTTCAAGGAATTTCCATGTTTCCTCTAAATTGCTGAATTTATGGCATAAAATTGTTCGTAATGTTTCTTTACTAGCCTTTTAACTGGAATAGAATCTGTAATGATGTCCTTTCTTTATTCCTGATATTGGTAAATTGTGTCACTTTCCTTTTTTTCTTTATTATTTGTCTGTTTTATACTTTATTGATTTATGCTTTCATTTTTATTATTTCTATCCTTCTATTTCATTTGGGGTTAATTTGCACTCCTTGTTCCTGTTTCATAATTTGCAGATTAAGTGAACTTTGTTCTCTCTAATATTAAGCACTTAAGCTGCAGCTTCATTTTAGTACTGCTTGCATTTTACAAACTTCATATGTTGTATTTTCATTTTCATTTAGTTAAAAATATTTTAACTCTCCCTATACTTCCTTCTTTGTCCTGTGGGCTATCTAAAAATATTTTTAAATTTTCCTACACTTCCTTCTTTGACCTGTGGGCGATCTAGAGTCCGTTATTCAATTTTCAAATATTTGGGGCTTGTATATATACTTTCTTCACTATTGAAGTGTAATCCCATCATGATCAGAGAACATGCTCTGTACTATTTAATCCTTTAAAATGTATTAACACATGTTTTGTGGCCCAGACTATGCTGTGATGCATAGGTAAGCTAATTCCTGGGATAGGGGTGGGGAGCCCTGCTTTGTAGCATTTGCCAATTATTGTAGTGAAAACACTCCCACCATAGCCAATTGCAACATTTTGCTGAATCCAATATTAGAAAGAGATTTGTACAGTTGGTTTTTTGTGAGCTGGTACAACCCAGCTCCAGTACAATCCTAAGAATATGATCTATTTGGTGAGTATTGCAGGTACATTAGAAAATTAAATGCATTCTGCTGTTGTTGGGTAGAGTGTTCCATAGATATCTACTTGGTCACGCTGCTTGATAGTATTGTTCAAGCCTTCTATGTGCTTACGGATTTTCTGTCTACTTGCTCTACCAATGACTACCAGAGACAATAGTTTTGAAATCTCCAAATGGAAGTTTGGATTTGAAGCTCTGTTATTGGTTGCATAAACATTTATGATTATTAGGTATTCTTGATAAATTGACACCTTTATCGTTATGTAATATTCCTTTTTATCTCTGGCAATATTTCTGTTTATGAAGCATGCTTTACTTGATATAAACATAGTCAATAGAGCTTTCTTATAACTAGTGTTTGTAGAGTGTATCTTATTCCATCCTTTACTTTAACCTATCTGTGTTTTTATATTTATAGTTGGGTCATGCTCTTTTTTATCTAATCTGTCAGTCTCTGGCCTTTGAACTGGAGTGTTTAGATGTTTTATATTTTAATATAATTATTGATGTGTTTGGGTTCAAATATACCATTTTGTTTTTCATCTTTTATTCATCCCATCTGTTATTTGTTCCACTTTTTATCCTGCCTTATTTTGTATTAATTCAGTATTTTTTAGGATTCTGTTCTATCTCCTCTATAGGTTTATTAGCTAAGCCTCTTTCTGTGTGTGTATGTTTAGTGATTGCTGTAGGGTTTTCAATATATATATTTAAATTATCGCAGTATCCCTTCCAATGTGCTAATTCTACCACCTCTATCATTTCAGGGTTTGCTTCTATTGTCTGAGTTACATTTTATTTTTGCTTTTTTGAATGTTTGTTTATTATTTATTTATTTTAATAGTTTTTTATTAAAGATATTGTAGGTTTACAGGAAAATCATGCAGAAAATACAGAGTTCTCATACACCTCTCCTCCCATTATTAACAGCTTATATTAGTGTGGTACCATTGTTACAGTTGATGAAGTAATATTATAATTGTACTAACTACAGTCCATAGTTTACATTGTTTCACTATTTGTGTTGTACAGTCTTATGGTTATTTTCTTTTAAAATATGTGTTCTAATAATATATGCACATTTAAGCAGTTCTCCTTTTAACTACATTCAAATATATAATTTGATATATTGATTATGTACAAAATGTTGTGCTACTATCATCACCATTAATTATCCAAAACTTTCTCATCACTCCAAATAGAAATTCTGTACCAATTAAGGGTTTAACTCCCCATTCCCTACCCCTACCCCAGTCCCTGGCAATCTGTATTCTAGTTTCTGACCTTATAAATTTGCTTATTCTAATTATTTTATATCAGGATGAACCTCGAAGAAAGACACGAAAGGAGAAATGTGTTATTTTTTGAATGTGGGTATGAGCCTTTTGGGTGTCTGGATTTTGTTTTCTTCCATAAAGTGCATTGAGTTGTGAACTGGCAGTCATTTAGTTTACTTTCAGATCATCCTTCACTCTTGAGCCTTGATTTTAACCTTTGTAGGGTCTACTGTAGTCTTTACTTTAGGACTAGCTTGGCTCTACTTCTCGGTGTGTTTCTCCTATGTATCCTCAATATTTTTTGGGATTTCTCCACTCTTTTGAGTTTGAACCCATGTGTCTCCAAGCCCTATCTGAGCTTTAGTGGTTGTTCAGCTTATAGTTTAGCTTATAGTTCCTCTCCCTACTCACCCTATCATGAATATCACCCTACACATTCATAGCTTAGTGTTCAGCCAAAGATTCAAGGGAATCTCTATACAGATTTTTGGAACTCTTTCCTTCCACTCCACTCCTATGCCCCACAAATTCCAGCAGTCTCAGCTTTTCCAAACTAATATTTTCTTAGCTCACTATAAATACCATATTCTGCTTGGATCCTTGTGCCCTTTTGCCAAGCCCACTAAATGCCTCTGAGCAGAAAGCTGTGGAGTCATTGGGCTCACCTCCTTTGCTTTCCTTTCCCCAGGGACCAGATTATTGTGCTTCCTATTGTTGTTTTTTTTAAATATAGTTTTCCTAACTGCTTCAGGTCATGTAGTAGGCAGAATAGTAGACTCCAAAGATGACCATGTACTAATCCCTGAAATTATGTTATGTTACATGGCCAAGGGAAATGAAGGTTGCTGGTGGTATTAAGGTTGCTAATCAGAGAACTTGTTTTATCCAGGTGGGCCCAATATAATCACAAATATCCTTAAAAGTAGAGGAAGAGGGCAGAAGAGCAAGAACCACAGAGATAGCAGCATAAGAAGGACTCAGCCTGATGCTGCTGGCTTTGATGATGGAAGGGGGCCAGGAGCCAAGGAATGCAGACAGCCTCTAAGAACTCGAAAAGGCAAAGAAGTGGATTCTTCCCAAAGCTTCCAGAAGAAACGCAACCCTGCCAATGACTTGATTTTTGGCCCAGTGAGATCCATTTCAGACATCTGACCTCCATAAATGCAAGATAATAAATTTGTGTTATTTAAGCCATTAGGTTTGCGGTCATTTGTTACAGGAGCACTAGGAAACTAATGCAGGTGGGAGGGTTTTTCTGATACTAGTTACTCTTGGCTGGGAGCAGACATTCCCTGGTATGCTTTTAAAAAATACTAATACTTGGGATCTATTCCAAATATTCTGACTTAATTGGTTGGGGTTGGAGGATTGGTATTTAAAAGTTTTTAAATATATTTAAAAATATATTTCTACAGTATATCCAGAGTTGAGAACCACTGGCCTCATCTACTCCTCTCAATTTACAGCTGAAGCTACAGAGGTAAAGAATGGTAAGAGGCAAACACAGGTGAGAGCTGGGTCTGTTGCAAAACCTTCATAAAAACAGAGAGTCCAGGATCTGTACCTTATATCCTCTCAGGCTAGAGGTCTTTGGCATCCAGGTAGTTGCAATTGTGCCAGGAGGCCTGAGATGCACTTGGATGCAAGATATAGACCCTTAAACCATAGGAGAAAAGGCCAATACATTGGTCATTCAAAACTAAGGATTTCTGCAGTCCTAAAATCAGTTTAATCAACCTTAATACCACAAAAGTGCCACAAATAGACTTGACGTGAGTCATTGATTGGTTTTGATCAAGTCATGCGAATTCCGGTATTTAATAGACTTCAACACTCTGGAGTACCACAAGGCATGTTCTGCCAACGCTCGTCTAGTTTATCTCCAGGTTTGCATCATCAAGGCTAATTCACAGCTTGGTTTTAATCATTCCGTGCATTGTAAAAAAAAAAAAAAAAAAACTAGTACTTTCACTGAGCTGGCAGAAGCCAAATGTTGCCTGGGTTTTGTTGTTCCATAGAGTTCTGAGATTCCTTGATTCATTTTCAAAATTTCAGGGACTATGAGATTCGTTGATGAGCTCATTACGTGATTTTTTTCTTCCATCGTTCTCTTCCTTCCTTTCTGTTATTTCACTTTTAAAAATTAATCTCAGGCGGGTCACCTAAGAGATAACTAAGGTGGGTATCTCTGCCTGTGGACCACATGCAAGCTAACAGGGAGCCGGATTATTCCAGAGCTCCTTTCCTGCTGTGACATGTTCCTAATTCTGCAGTGCTCCTGGATGGCTCTCGGCCTTGACCCAGTTCAGGGTTTTAGTGGCTAACACCTGTACTTTTCTCTTGAAGGCTGGATGGTGCCCCTTTCTGCTCCCCTCTGCACAGTGCACTCTTGGCTTTCACCTTGAGCTTTGACTCACTGTTTAGTTAGAAAATCCCACCTAACAAGTTGGCACTGGGGACAAATGGAGTTAGTGAAGACGAAAGTGAAGTTTAATGCCTATGGAATATGTACAACTCCTGTCTAATAAAATCCTGTCCTTCCCCACTTCCATGATCTAATCCAGGGTCCTGTACTACATTTGCTTGTCTTGTCTCTGTGGTGTCCTCTGATCTGTGACAGTTCCCCAGTCTTTCCTTGTCATGCATGACTTTGACACTTTAGAAGAGAACCGATCACTTATTTTGTAGAATTCCCCTCAATTTTTTTCCCCTTCTCATGATTGGATTCAGGTTATGCATTTTTTATATTTGTTTTGGCAGAACTACCCCAGAAAAGGTGTGCTTTTCTCAGCACATCATATGAGGGAGTAGGGGATATTGTTATTTCCCGGTGACCTCAATCATCGCCAATGACTGTTTCTCCCCCTTCGTAATTGATATATGTCTTGGGGGAGAAACGCTGAGACTCTGCACATGTCCTGCTTTTCCACAAACTTTCCCTCACTAATACTGGCATCCATTGGTGGCTCTTGTCTGCAACCATTATTACTGTGGTGTTCTAATAGTGACTTTTTTATTTCCCCTGCTCCTTCCACATTTATTGACTGGGATTCTTCTGTCAGGAAGAGCTGTCCCCATTTAGTTATTTATTTGGTTATTTATGTCCATATGGACTCATGGATTTTTATTTATTCTATAAGCTATGACTTGATACTCTCAGTATTTGTTGTGGTACTCAAATTGCTCCAGCTTCGGCCTCTGGGAGCAAAAAGGGTCTGTTTGCTCTGTCCCTTCGACATGCGGGGCAGGGTTTTGCTAGAGCGGTCAGGACTCAGCTCCCAGGGCTCAGGGAGGAATCCGGGGCAGCTGGAGTTCATGGAAAGAAGTGAGGATGTGGGGCACGCATGTGAGTGTGGGCCTGTATGCATGTGGGGCATTTAAGGGAGGATGTTGACCGCAACCTCTTCTCCACTCGCATCTGCATCTCGAAGGCCCATTCAGCTCTGGAATTTCCAATGGCCCAATCCTAGTTCCCTGACCCATTCTACAGCTGGAGAAATTAAGGGAAGGGATTCCCAGGAAGCCAGAGACCGCAAAGCAAGTTGGTGGGTTAGGGGTGGGCTGGGGTGAGGGCTGCAATCCGGGTCAGAACCTTGGTCCTGCCACCCCAAATCAGCTCCCATACACCCCCCATGGTGACTGGTTGCAGGGTGGCATGCTCTAGGATCTGGGCAACTGAGGGCCGCGGGAAGTTTGCTCCATCAGCAGAAGCTCAGGAAACAGGAGGCTTCTGGTGTGAGGTTTCTCCAGGAAGCCCTGGGGCTGTTGGCCCAGTTCCCTCTCCTTTCTGCCCAGCTGAAAGGGAGGGACTTTTCTGGGCCAAATCCCCAGCTCCGGCTCAATGGGGGCCTCTAATCCCTTCCTGGCTCAGGAACATGGTTCAGCTGGGTCTGGCGGAGGTGCCCCAGAGAACCGATTTCTGCAGGCCTGGGAACGGGACGCCGTTCAGTCCCAGGCCCACCAAGGCTAGGGCTGGGAATTCTAGCCACAGAGCCTGGGAAAGTGGCATAGGGCTTGAGCTGTCAAATTCTGTGAGAGTCAGGGGCTCCCTTAATACTGGTCCAGTGGGCAGAACGAAGGAGGTGACAGGCCAGTGCCACCCATAAGGCTAGCCTGTGGCAATGTCTCTATGTTCCCCGAGGAGTATCTGAGTTCCTCCATAGCATGCCCTGGGAAATAGAAAAGCCTCTATTTCCAGAAGCATGCCTGCAAAACAGAGCATTTGTGGTCTTCCTGCCCCTTTGAAACAACAATAATCTTTCCTTTCTAATACTTATTTAATCCTGCTCAATATGAACGGGTAGGACGGGGCCTAGGATCCCCATTTTACAGATGTGGCAAATGAGGCCTTCTCCAGAGAGCTCAGGTGACTTTAGAAAGAACCAGGCCTTCTCACACTTGAGTTCTGGACTTTCCCATGACACCATCCTGTACTGGGGCCCATTTGATTCTCCCATACCTGACTCACTGGTAACCTGTTACCCGGCCCTTAGTAGGAACTTTGGAGATGGCTGCCAGTCCTCTTAGCATTCCTGGTGCTTCTGTTGGTGGACTGTGAACATGGGTTGGTTGGGAGCAGAACAGACCCCCTTCACCTCCATGCAGACTCGTCGGTGCTGAC
This sequence comes from Myrmecophaga tridactyla, assembly GCA_004026745.1. Lineage (NCBI taxonomy): Eukaryota > Metazoa > Chordata > Mammalia > Pilosa > Myrmecophagidae > Myrmecophaga > Myrmecophaga tridactyla. Next base: position 22,301 of record PVIY010040304.1, read on the forward strand.
CAGCTAGAGGACCAAGCAGAGCATGTGTGTGTGCATGTATGTGCATGCATGTGCATGTCTGTGGAGCCTGGGCGTGCCATGTGCTTGGTAGAGCCTGCAGAGAGACCTTTGGCTGGATTCCCACCCTGGTCTGGCTCTGGCTTCATACTTCCTTCCCTGATAGACCAAATTGTCCAGATGGCGATTTGGCTGGCACTTGAGAACACAGCCGAGTGCTTATTTGCAACGCTTCTCCTTGCCTCACTCCTTCTCTGAAGCAGAGGAAGGCAGAACAGAGAG
>PVIY010040305.1:0-22478 GCA_004026745.1 Myrmecophaga tridactyla
GGTCTCTGGCATGGCAGGCTAGAACTCTGCCACTGAGCCACCGTGGCCCACCTGTTTTGCCTTGATCTTGATGGGAAGATTCAGAGACAACACTTCATTCAAGAGGTAAATTTCTGGTATTTCAGCATTTCCAAACATCTTTCCAGATATAAAGCCATAAAAGTCCAATTTAAAACATCTTTCTGGGCTAGTCAGATTCTAGAAGGAGAGGCATACACGTACATGCTGCTATAGTTTCAATAATCTAATCCGTGAACAAGAAATAACACTATAGTCTTTACTGTTGAGTTCATTCATCAGGTGAGTCTGTACCCCCAGTCCCGGCTGTGGCCTTTCCATCAGTCTATTCTAGAGTAACCTGAGATCTCAAAGTGACAGTAACACTGAGCTGTGGTGACATTTTGCAAAGTTTATCAGCCTTTTTTCCTTAATGATCCCTGGACAGCATTTATCAAAAAGTGAAGATGAGGTCTTGTTGTTACAAGACTATGAACTTGGCATTCCCATCCTACTCCAACTTTGCATTTGAGGCTTTCCTGACGCATGGGGATGTTGCTCTGTCTTTGGTTAGAATGACAGCCCTTTCATGGGTGAAGACACAATCAGATTAGCAGTTGGTAGAGTAATGATCATAATATATCAACTCACCTACTTACTGAGTTCTTATAATTTGCCAGTCACTGTTAGCTTTGCATCTTTTAATTTACCAGTTCTTCGTAACCCCAGGAGATTAGCAGCTTTAATATTATTCCCCTATTATGGATGGGGAGGATAACATAGATAGATTAGCCACTTGCTCAAGGTCCCACAGCTAGAAAGTGGCAGAACTGGGGTTTGAATCTGGGCCGTCTAATTTTGTGGCATGTGTACTAAACCATCATGTTATTCTGTCTCTGAGGTAGCCAGATTTTATCATCCAACTTAAGGAGTTTTGGTAAAACCTGTTCTATTTCCTCAAATGGTCAACCTGCCTGTTGAATAATGTCCTTGTTTGATTCAATTCAGAGTATCCCTTTGCCTATAAAAAATGGAAATAATCCTGGGAATGATACCCTATTAATTCTTATTACCCTCAAATTCAACTAACAGTTTTTAAATGCCTACTATGTGATGTAGGCTGTAACTCAATTGCTACATTAATATCATGATGTAGGTGGTATAATCTCTTTTACAGATGACAAAATTAAGATTAGAGAGGCTAAGTGACTTGCCAAGGTCACATGGGGAAAGGGGGCAAGCCAGGATTTAACTACTGCTTCATTCTGAGCCTTGGACTCTATACTATTTGTAAATGAAAGGAGACTGTCAGATGTTTTCTGGTTGGCAGAGCAGGTTTTAATAGGTAAGGAAGGAGGAAAATGCATGGTTTTATGTCCTTAGAGGGGTCAGCATGGGATCCCCTTGGAGGGCCTAAGGGGGTGCTGGTATATGAAGAAAAAGAAGGGCAGATATGAGAAGCTGTATTAGAAAGTTCCAGTTCTCTGACTATGTGATCCAGAGAGAAGGGAAACAGTTACTTAGCTAACATTTTTGGAAGGCTCTGGCAATTACTGGGTTAATATCCTGTGTAGTCACAATTATGCCCTAACTACCAATTATGGGAAAACTCATCATTTTACTGTAATGTAATTACATTAAGTAGCGCCAGTCATGTCAGTGCAAAGGCTGGGGCAGCCTCTAATTATCCACCGTGCCCAGACACCTCAGCCTGGATCAGGAATAATTGGTGCAATGCAGTTTTGCATTTCGGAATTGGCCCCAGTTTTCCTCTGGAAAGCTCTTCTTTCGTTCTGATTCTCCCTTGGGGTCTGTATTCAGCTGTGTTTGTGATCTGGAAGCAGATAAGGTATTAACATCCACAGCATGGGTGAGACTTAGTATTTCTTTTAAATAAGAAAGGCATTGGGCAGGAAGTTTTTCTTACAGATTGAGTCTGTTGAGGACCAGAACTTCTTTAGTCATCTCTTCTCTCACCATCGCATGGGGCAGAGAACGAGAATAGCTAACACGCACTGAGCGCCTCTCACATGCCAGGGACTATGCTAACACAATCCTATAAAGGAGGTATTGAATTCCCTATTGAATAGTGCGAAAACTAAGGATCAGAGAGATGAAGTAACTTGCCCAAAGCCACAGAAGTAATAAGTAGTATTAGTTTTACCAACTAGAAAAATACTAATTTCATTTACAAGCATTATGGAGAACATGAGGCTTAGAGTGAGGCGGTCCTGGTTAAATCCTGCCCCCCCCAACCCCTTTTTACCAGGTATCCTTGGCAAGTCACGTAACCCTTCTAAGGCTTAGTTTCCTCAACTGTAAATCAGCTTCATTCTTTTTTCCAAAGCCTTACTCTTTCCTCTATTTCCCACTGCCTCCTAGTATTTGCCTAATAAATATTTATTGAGTGAAGATGGAGGTGTCTACGCACATGCCATACATATTTGCATGAGAGAATGGTCCTTTACTTTCTGGTCTATTTCATCAGCTTCTTCAGAATCAGGCCTCTAGTGTGGTTAATTCCTAAAACTCTTCTTTTATTCCTGTAAAATAATCTAGGGTAGATTGAATTATGTGCCCCAGTTTAGGCATGTTTTTAATCTTAATCCACATCCCTGTAGGTGTTAACCCATTGTAGATAGGACCCTTTGAATATATTGAATTAATTAGGGTGGATTTTTATGGTCTTGAAAGGGAGAAGGCTCAAGGAAGAAGCAGGCTGTCAGTGGAAACCCAGAAGAGAAAGGAGAGCACATTGTCGTGTGACAGGAAAGCCAAGGAAAAACAAGGATTGCCGGCTGGCAGCACCAGGATACTAGAGTTTATTTTGGGGGAAAGCAAGCCTTGTTGATATCTTGATTTTGGACTTTTTTTTTTAACCCTCAAAACCATGAGCCAATAAATTCCTATGGTTTCAGCCCAAACCAGTTTGTTGTATTTGTGGTAGCAGCTCAGGTACTAAGACATGATCCAAATTCAAAATTCTTTTTAGGTTTTGGAGAGGGTCTCCCAGTGAGTGCACACATGTGTTTGTGTGTGGGGGGTCTCTGCTTTTTTTTTTTTTTTGTCATTCCATTGTGAAGTTTATCTGAATGAATATCCTTGAGGAAGGCCCAAGTTTTAGAAGAAAAAACAAGCTGCCATGAGGTGAGGTGGCCTGAAGCCATGCTAAAACTAGAAATGGTCTTATTTTCTTCCTCTCTTTGATGTTTGGATTTGGCAGTGATCTGATCTAAAAGTTATGGGAGAGTAGCAGATGGTGTGATTTATATCCACATATAAAATGCTTTCCCCAAGTGGTTTGGGGGCCCTGATAGGTGTTTAAAGTTAAAATAGCTGTGATTGTTTTGTTGTATTTTATAGACACATAGTGTTTGGGTCATTCCTGATTGTTCTCTTCTCAATTAACTTTGAAAGCAGCAGCGGCAGGAATGGGCATCCCCACTTAAGAAATGGGGAAACTGGAACAGAGGAGATGATTAAAATACCGATTTACTTTGTGAGGTATCTGCACAGTTCCCTGTGCTCTGAACTGGGAACTGACAGAGGCTCTGGGAGCCCAGCCTCATGAATTTAGTTCCTCCTTAACTGAAACAGGTATTTTCACATTGGAGATCAGCAGCTGCGACGCGCTGATTGCAGGACGTGGAACTTTCTGCTGACGAGTGGGCCTCACCTTTCCAAATGAACATTTTTCCCCTTATATAGTTATATTACATCTCCTCAGGAAGACTTTTATTGGTCTCCAATTGTAGAATCAGAGAAACTAGATCTTTCTGTTTGGTCATTGTGAGAATAAGTGAACCTGCAAATGAGCTTCTTAATATCTGGAAGAGAAAGCCCTCAAGCTACCTCAAGGAGAGGGCGTGTCAGGTTGCTGTGAGAAACTTATCTTCCACAGAGAGAAGCTCAGGAAGGTGGTGGTGATTTGGAATCAGGAGAGAGCATTTCAGGAAACTCCAAAGCGTAAAAAAGGACCCCAGCAGGAATGCTTCCGGCAATGCTGCAGACTCTGGAGTAACCAAACATCTAGAAAATGGTACGCCATTTCCAGAGTTAACGAAAATTCCTCTATATTTGATCCTAATTGTTAACAAGTTATTTCAAAAGTTCCTATTTTTTTATTTAAAAAATGATCAATGCTTATGATAAAATTTGAATAGTAACAAAGGATGTAAAATGAAAATTAAAGACTTCCCCCCCCCGCTGCCCCTGAGCCCTCCATCATACTTCCGAGGATTAACAATGGAAAGTAGTTTCTTGTGTTATCTCTTTAAAATCATTCAAAGTAAAAATAAGCAGGTGTGGCTAAGTCATACTGTTCATGTATTCTACTACCTGATTTTTTTGTTTAACAATATATCTCGGACATTGTTCTATGTCATTAGCTATAGATTCACCTCAACCATTTTAAAGGCTGCAAATTATGACCTCCATTCTTTAAGGATGGACATTTGGGTTGTGGTCAGTTTTTTCTTCCTTTCTTTTTTTACCAATTTTGGTTGTTATTGTGAACAATGCTGCCATGCACACTTTAGAGGCCTGAAAGACCAGAGCTGGAAGTATTTTTAGAGATTATTAAGTTCAGATTCTTCTGTTGGCAGGTGAAAGAATTGTTGTCAGAGAGAGAGGAGGTCCTTGCTGAAGATTATTCATTTTGTTACAGTTTAGCATCTAATCCTGATCTCTTGCCTCCATTATCTTCCATGTCCAGGAATTTAAGTGAATATTGAGTGTTGCTTGAAATAGTAGTCTGTAGGCTGTGTTTGCCATTCTTTCATTACACAGTGATTTCTGTTGGGGCTCTTGCACACGGATGAGGATTTTGTGCAGTGCACAAAAGCCCCCAGACAGGAGGTGAGTGAGGGTTGAAATCCCGAGGGCGCTGTGCTGGCCAAATCCTGAGCCTGGCCTTGGGTCCTGCATCTAGGTTGCTTGTCCCGAGAGGACACCTTTCTCAAGATTGCCCAAAGACTCTGTACAGATGAGCAGAGTTCCTCATTCTGAGATAAAAACATTTGACTATAGAACAATAATGAGGCTTATTGTATCTTTTAAAATGATGCAATATCATTGATTCCAGTGGAAACAGAGTTCTAGTGTTGTCCACATTTTCTTGTCTAGCCCTCCCTAGGTCTGAGATTTTTCATTTGATAGAAGACTAGGTGAGGTTAGGGCTACAGCATAACTGTCATAGGAAGATTAATTTTAACCACTGAGTACTTATAGGTGATAGAGATACCTCTCATGGTTAGAAGGATTCTCCACTGCTTTGCGGTGTGATACTTGGCTTCCTGGAGTTAATGATTTGTTCCAGCCTTGAGAAGCAGCTATTTCAGGTGGGAGTGGTCTCCTTTTCAGGTCAGTTGGAGCTGAAACTGCACATGCCCCACTCCCTTTTGCCCTTATGTACCCCCCTCCAACTCTGTCTATGACTATTGTAGATTCATATCTACCAGTCTACAGGCTCAGCCCATGTGAAAAATGTTTGAATAAAGAATCTTTACTACAACAGAGAAAATTTATTCTACCTTTTTGTATTGACTTTTTTTTTCTGACTTCTTTTTTTAATGCCCTTTTTTTTAAAACCTCAAAAGACTCAAAACAAAAATGCTATAAGGAGTCACATTCCAGCATTACTGTTATAGGCAAACATACACCAATTTCCTTGGCCCACTAGTTTTTAGTCAGAGAATACTGGAAAGAATTTGACTTCATACCTTGTTTAGATGACCCCAAATGTTTTACTTTGCACACATAGACCCAGTGAGAGGGATGTTTTAGTTTGTTAATCTTGCCAGAATTCAATATACCAAGAATGGAATGGCTTTTAAAAAGGGAATTTATCAAGTTACAAGTCTATAGTTTTAAGACCATCAAAATGTCCAAACTAAGGCATCCAGAAAAAGATACCTTGACTCAAGAAAGGCCAATGTCTGTCACTGATGCCAATGGTTTCCTCTCTAAGCACCTGTGGGCCTTCACTTAGTTTCTCTGGGACACAACTCTGGGTCCTCGTTCATTAAATCTCATGGGAAAGAAACACAGTGATGTCTACTGAGCTTTACATCTCCAAATGTCTGTGTCTAGGCATCTGCTCTCTCTGTCAGCACTCCAAGCATCTCCAAATGTCTGCATGTCTGTTGGCTCTGAAGCAATTGTGTTTTCTCCAAGATGCTTCCCCTTTAAAGGGACTCCATGCTTCCCCTTTAAAGGGACTTCCCCTTTAAAGGGACTCCATGCTTCCCCTTTAAAGGGACTTCCCCTTTAAAGGGACAACCTAATCAGGACGCACCTTGAAGAGGCAAAGTCACATGCCCATCTAATCAAAAGACCACACCCACAGTCGGGTGGGTCCATCTCCATGGAAACAATCTAATCAAAGGTTTCCACCCTACAATGTTGAATCGGGATTAAAGGACATGGGTTTTCTGGGGTGCACAATACTTTCGAACCAGCACAAGGGAGGAGATTGCATCAATGAGGACTCTGCAATCTGTTAGGTGAGAGCATGTTTCCCTATGATTAGAAACCCTCTCAAGTTTGGACTTCAATTTACTTGAAATGTATTCTTCTATGCTGTTACTTTATTTTAAGTGCAGTGTGGTGAAGGAAATGGTGCAGAAGGGAGAATGCATCTCTCACAGAATGGGCTTCTTCTCACCCCCTCCACCTGTCACCACCTATTCTTCATCCTGTGTGATGTGTAAGAAACCTTGATTGTACTATATTTTAGGTACAGACTGCATTTACTTTCAAATTATTGTTTATTACTTGTGGAAACTTGTTTTCGCTATTCAATTGATATACTATTCTTTCTTTGTAAATCGTTTGGATATTTTTGGTTGGCATGAAGTACATCCTAATTTTTTCCCATTAAATTTAGTAGAACTATTCTTTTATTTAATGAGTTTTCTTGTAGTGGAAAGATTTTCTGGAGTGGATTGGAGTCATTAAGCAAGGGATAGGTATACTGGTTGCTGGCCTGCTGAGGTCAGGGACCATTACTTTTAATTTTTATATCCATAACACTGTATGCTAGTATATAGTAGGCTTTCAGTAAAAGTTTGTTGAATGAATAAATTCATTTTTGTTGAATAAATAAAATTTATAGAAGGCTCAAACTGTAGGGAGTTTTTCAGGTAGACACTGTAGTGCTGGTGTAACAAAACTCTTTGTCCGCAAAATGGCCATGGTTTTGGGAATTTTCTTGTCTTAATGTGCCAGAAGCAATGGAGCAATCTTATTAAAAATGGAATTTAGAAATGGGCCTCTTGGCTTTGCACTGGAAAGGTTTGAATGTTGCTCTATGGTCTGCTCAGGATTCTTGGGAAAGGATAAACTTTGGGTGCCCAGAGAGGTTATTCTGTGAGGCAGATGAAAAGAAGAAATATTGGAGAACTGTAGGGAAACAGGAGTGGAGAAAGCCTGAGAAACTGGAGACTGGCCATTGGGAAGAGCAAATCAAGATGTGGGAGCAACCCATAGGAAAAGCTGGAAAGCTATGGAGCCTGAGAAAAGGAGCAAAGACATGAGGTTGCCTTGGGCCTTTATTAACTCATTATTAAGGCACAAAAGAGTTTCCTTCTCTCTGGGAGTACAGGGAGGTGAGGATCTTTTCTCTGCATCTACTACTCCAATGCTTGTCTTCTCTGCTGCCTCAATCATATGACAAATTGGAAACAACTTTAATGGGAAAATCCAGTGCTCTACTTCATTAAAATGTGGAAGGGTCCAATGTGATGGGAAATCCTGCCACTACTCTGTTCAGCGAATGGGTAAAATATCCTGCCTCCATCTTCTGGTGGGTGGCCCCATGAGATCCTCTTGCTGTTTCTTCTCTCCTGGCTGGAGACAGAAGTCCTCGAGACTACGGACAGTGACACCACTCCCCACCTCTCCTCAGATGATTTTGAAAAAAATATATCTTCCATTGCCCTACTTCTTATGCTAGAAGAAGAATGCTTGATGTTTACAGGGAGAAGCCATTTGTAGATTTATGAAAGCAAGCACCCCAAATTTGGAGACCTATGACTTTTAAGCACACTCTTGAGAGTGGATGCAAACTGTTAAGCCTGTCCTTTTGAGGCCAGTGGAGCCCGAAAGACCACAAAACTGGCAGAAAAGAAATATTTGTATTTTTGGCCTGAAAGTGGCAAAAGGCTATTTTGTTTCCTATGGGTCAAAAATCAACGGAAGAAGGAGACCTCACAGCCATTCACATTCTGGTATCTTCAATTTCCATTATCAGTTAAAAGACAGTAAAACTTATCTTGAATAGAAGCGCAGTTAGATCCAATAATGAAATCATCAAGTACTATTGAGGTGGAACTTGATAGTAATTAGTTCTTTGATACATAAATACAATTTTCAAATGCAAATTGTCCCCAAGCCCAGGCTGCTGATTCAATTCACTGTGCTTGCGATTACAAGGGAATGTGCAGTGAGTTGTATTCCAATTTCTCAGGGCTATGGCTCTCCATGGAGAGTGAAACGGGGTTGGCTAACATATGAAATCACTAGTTGGGCAAGGAGAAGAGATGTTTTGCAGCTCACCTGAGGATGGAGGGGTGGATGTGCTGACTCCTCTTTCTCTCATCTCATTGACATGCAAATCACTCTCTCAAGAGGCAAACCAATCAAATCATCCTCTCCTTTTTTTTTTTTTAATCACTGTCTTTCTGTCTCTCTCTCCTCCTCTACCCTTCATTCATTATTCATTTGTTCATGCAATCAGTATTTTTGAGAACCTACCATGCTGTGTTAGGTGTTAGAACATACCAGTAAAGAAAATAGACATGGTTTCTGTCCTCAAGGGACTTTCAGTCTAGCATTCAACATTAAAATAATACCTGCTCTAATTTTAATTGTTGGTGTGCTATGCGGGGATCTATGGAAATGTAGAATGAGGGCACTATCCTAGTCTTGGGGTTCAGGGAAGACTTCCCTGAGGAAATGACATTGCAACTTTGCTTTGAAACACAGATAGGACTTAGAGAGTTTGGAGAAAACCATCCAGGCAGAGAGAAGTCCAGGAGAAAGCATAGTGAAAAAGAGACATAGAGAAAATGCCAGTGAGGCAGGAGCAGAGGAAAAAAGCAGACAAGGTGACAGGTGGATGATGTGAGATTGTGAGGTGGTAAAAAGCCAGATCTTTTAGGGCCAGGAGCTGTTGCTAAAGATTTTAGATTGGATCCTAAAAGCAATAGGTAACTCTCTTAAGAATTACAGGATCCTATCTTTAGTCCATATGCTCTCCTCAAGTTCAATAATGTCGTTACTCTTAATTTGTAAGGTCTATTTGATCACTTTTTAAGTCAGTTTCCACCATCCCTCAACATTTTCAGTGATTTCAGCTTGGGCACGGGTGGGGTGGACATAGCAAGTGACAGAATATCCACTGGTGACCTGAAATGTCAGAATTTCATTCACCAATGCTACATAGCCCTAGAAATCTTCAGATAAAGGCTAAAGATTCATGATCTGGGTGATGAGATGAGAAAAATGCCAGCTTCCAAATGAATAAGAATAATTGCAAATTATAATTGCAAATTGCATTTGTCCCCACTACAACCTCCCAACCCAAATCCACTTAACAAGTTCTCATATCAGTGCTTCATTTTCCCCTTTGAAGTTCTGGGCATTGGGGGAGGCTCTGGACTGATTCTGGGTTCTTTCTACAAAATATCAGGGTGAAGTATTTGTTAATCCAGTTTTCTAAATGAAAGAAGACTGCACCTTTTGTTGTTTCCATGTATTGACTAGGGAAGGGCAGTCTGTTGTAACAAAGAAACACTAACACAGAGAATCTTAAAAATCAAAAAAGTTTATTTATCCTTCACATAGCACTCCTAACGTGAAGAATTAAGTCAGGGAGGAAGTTCTGCTCATCATAGTCATTTGGGAACCCAGATTCTTTGCAAGTTGTTACTCCACCACTTCCTGGGACATTGTCATCAGCTGTATGGATGATGCTAGATTGTTACTATATCCAGATTCCAGCTCATGAGAAGGTGGGATAGAACCTTCCAGAAGATACTCCCAGATATCTTAAGTTGCACACTTCTGCCCATCTTCCATTGGTGACTATGTAACTGATGGTGAGAACGTAGTCATCCAGGGTCTTATCTAACTGCAAAAGGGGTTGTGAAATATAATCTACACAGCTGGCTGCAGTTTTGTTACTAAAGGAGAAGGGAGAGCACATTTTTTTCAATGCGATTTTTTGAGATGTATTCACACACATACAATCCATCCAAAGTGTACAATCAGTGGCTTACAATGTCATCGCATAGTTGTGCATTCATCACTACAATCGATTTTATAACATTTTCAGTATTCAAGAAAGAAAAAAGAAAACCCCAAACATCCCATATGTCTTATGCACCCTTATTGTTGACCTCTAGTATTGGTATAACTGTTACTGTTTTTGAAAAGCTAAGATATTATTGTCAACTCTAGTCCATAGTTTGCAATAGGTGCATTTTCTCCATATTTCACTCTATTATTAACTCTTTGTAATAGTGTCACACATTTGTTCTAGTTCATGAAATAATTTTTTAATTTTTGTACTGTCAGTTGCAGTCATTATCCAATGCAAGATTCACTGTATTATACATTCCCATGTTTTAACCTCTAGCTTTCCTTCTGGGGACATATATGACTCTAAACCTCCCCTTTTCCACCACATCTACAAAAATACAGCAGTGCTAGTTATATTCACAATAATATGCTACATCATCTCTATTCATTTCCAAATGCTTAAGTTCAACCTAATTAAAACTTCTGTACATATGAGGCAACTTCTCCCTATTCTGTAGCCCCTTCTATCTCCTGGTAACCCATATTCTAGATTTTATATCTGTGAGTTTACATATTAAAATTAGCTCATATTAGTGAGATCATACAATATTTGTCTTTTGTGCCTGACCTATTTCATTAAGCATAATGTCCTCAAGTTTCATCCATATTGTCCCTGCTTCTGGATTTCATTTCTTCTTACTGCTGAATAATATTCCATCATATGGATATATCACATTTTGTTTTTCCATTCATCAGTTGATGGATACTTGGGTTGCTTTCATCTTTTGGTAATTGTGAATAATGCCACCAGGAACATTGGTTTGCAAGTGTCTGTTTGTGTCCCAGGAGAATAGGTTTGATGGACACCTAAGATTCTCCACCACATGCAGTGTGGTAGATTGATTGCAAAGTAGCCAGAATTTTCCTTGTGTCCACACTCTTTGCAATGTGATATTGAAGATCTTCCCATCACATGATGGAGTCTGTTTTCCCACCTCTTGAATTTGGGCTGGACTTGTGTTCACTTTAGCCAATAGAAAATGGTGGAAGTGTTACTGTGCTAGACCAAGCCTAGGTCTTAAGAGCACTTGTATGTTTTCTTGGGCCTCTGCCACCATTGTGTGAACAAACTCAGGTCAGGCTGATGGAAAATGAGAGACCAAGTGGAAGAGTGTTTAATTGTCCTGTCCAAGAATGTCCTAGACCAGCCCCTATAGCTGGTTGACTGCCAGATATGTGACAAAGCTCAGTCAAGATCTGCAGAGCTGCCTACCTGGTCCACAGTTATCATGGATGCGTGAGTATGGCCAGGTGAGATCAGAAGAACTATTAAGCTGACCCACAGATACATGAGAAAAAATACATGCTTACTCTCTTAAGCCAAAGGGATCTGGGGTGATTTGTTACATAAGCAATAGAAAACTGATATTCCTTTGGCTATTTTCTCACTGTTTTTATGTAGCCTCTAAGAATGGTTAAGAAGGAAAGATAAAAGAACTGGCTGCAATAAAAAGGATGATAAACTGGAAGTTCTGATTGAGGTAACGAGATAAGATAAAATAGGTTGTGATATAGACTAATAGTTCAAAGTAGATGTCTCAGAAACTAGTTAGATATTATCAGAAAAGAGCAGAGAGTAGAGATAAGGACACAGTTTGCAAGGATCTTTCCTTAGAGAGTGTTCTTTAAAGGGAATGCTATAGTGAGGTACCTATCAGTTGGAAAGCATAAGTGATTGGTGTCTGTCTGCCTGAGTCGTATGTGGGAAATCCAGAATGCAGGAGATAAGTTGGTGAGGGCTCTGGTATTGTAGCCTGGAAATCTGCTGTTTTTATTTTTTGTAACTGGCATATAATCTCAAAGTTTTGAGTCAAAACATATGGGATGTTTTATTTTCTCATGTGGTATTTAGACTTTGTATGCAAGGGAGCCAGAGTAAGGGTTATCTTAAATTTAGTTCAAAGGGGCCATGAGAAGGCAAGAGGACCTCATAAAAAAGAAGATGGAGGTGGATGCTGGATTCCCAGGGATGGCACAAAGATGAAAGCATTTGGTTATGTCAATGGCTCTCACCTGGGTCAAGTATGCTAACCAGGAGACATTTGGGCAATGTGTGGAGATAGTTTTGGTTGTCACAACTGGGGGAGTTGCTACTGGCATCTAGTGAGTAGAGGACAAGGATGCCATTAAATATCCTCCAATGCACAGGATAGTCCTCCAATACAAAGAATTATCTGGTTCCATATGTCAATAATGCAAAACTTTGGTACTCTGGATTAGGTTGAGGTGATATTGGGGGTCTCTGGAGCATGACAATAGAGACCCATGAAGAAAGTTACTTTCAAGCATCTGCCAGTCTCTAAGAGTACAGAGCCATTTTACATGTATGCCAGTCATGCCAGAACATTCCTAAGCCCCCATCTCCTAGCTACCCCCACCTCCCAGCACCATTGTGGTGGAGTCAGAACTGTGATTATTAAGAAGGGAAGATAGGATGGAAGTGTAGTGTGTGAAGAAGAAGGTGACAAGAAGGAGCAAAACTCCCCCTTTCCCTGAAAGTAGCTAGTTTTCGGCAGACCCCATCTGGGGAAAGAAATATTTATTGTTAAATTTGGCTTGGAGTGTTGAATATTTCATAAGATTGGATATTAATGATCAAGTCAATAGGACTTAATGTGACCATAGGACTTCTTAGAGTTAACAAAAATGTCATGGGATCTACTAGAAATTTTTATCCAGGGGCATTTAAAATGGAAGTTGGGACAGAAAAGAAAAATCTATCTGCTGTTACATTCCGTGGGCCCTGCTTGTTTACTCTAACAGTTATGAATAGCCACTGTTAAAGCTGCAACCAGTCATATGTATTATCTCATTTAATCATCAGAATTGAAGAGAACATATATTTTTCTTTTAGTGCTTGAAGAGACATAATAATTCTTATTTATGAGGAGATCAAGTGGAAGAGTGTTGAATTGTCCTGGCCAGGACAATTAGGACTTAGAGATGTGAAGTGTCTTGACCAAGATTGCATAATATGGTAGGTTGAATCATGTTAAAATTATAAACACGTTTTTAATTTTAATCTGTGTCCTTGTGGGTGTGAACCCATTGTAAATAGGATCATTCAGAGATGAAAAGAAATTTTTTTTATTAGGAAGTTGGGGGTTTACAGAGCAATCATGCATAAAATACAAGATTCTCTGGAGCTGTCATTAAAAAATGATGTGTTTATTTTTAATCATGGTAAAACATACATAACATAAAATCATTTAAACCATTTAAATGGTTAAATCATTTTTACCATTTTAAATAATTAAACCATTTAAATTCTTTGACATTAAAGTACATTGCAAAACTGCATAACTTTCATCACTTTTCTATTTCCAGATACTTTTCATATTCCAAACTAAAGCTCATTTAGCAATTTATTATTCATCATAATCAGTTAGCAATAACTCTCCATTCTCTCCTTCCCCAACACTTGGTGACCACTATTTGCTTTGTACCTCTATGACTTATTTTAAGTATTTCATGTAACAGAAACAACATACTATATGTCCCTTTGTGTCTGGCTTACTTCACTCAAAATGATGTCTTCAAGATTCATCCATGTTGTAATATGTACCAGCCCTTTACTTCTTTTTATAGCTGGATATTCCATTGTATTGATATACCACATTCTGTTTACCCATTCATCTGTTGATGGACACTTGGGTTGCTTCTACCTTTTGGCCACCGTGAATAATGCTGTGATCAACATTGGTTCATCCTAGTCTCTGCTTTCCATTCTTTTGAAGTATATACCTAGGAGTGGAATTGCCAGGCCATATGGTAATTTTATGTTTAACTTTCTGAGGTGCTGCCAAACTGTTTCCATCAGTGGCTGCACCATTTTACATTCCCATCAACAATGTACAAAGCTTCCTATTTCTCTGCATCCTCTCCAGTGCTTGTTATTTTCAGGGTTTCTATTTTTAATAATAGGGGGTGTGAAATGGTATCTCTTTGTAGTTTTAATTTGCATTTCTCTAAAGGCTAATCATCTTGAGCATCTTTTCATGTATATATTTTCCATTTGAATATCTTCTTTGGAGAAATGTCTGTTAAATCCTTGGTCTGTTTTCAAAATTGGGTTGTCTTTTTGTTGTTGGGTTGTAGGAGTTCTTCATATGTTCTGGACGTTAAACTCTTATCAGATATATGGTTTACAATATATAGCCACTTTGGCTCTTTTATGATTACTTTTTGCATGACATATGTATTTTTACCCTTTTACCTTCAACTTCTTTGTATTTTGTACCTAAAGTGATTCTTTTGTAAACAGCATATAAATACAAGAGAATATAAATTCTCTTGTAGACACCAATCTACCTATTTTTGCCTTTTAATATGGGAGTTTAATCCATTGGCATTTAAAGTAATAACTGAGATAAAGGTATTTACTGATCCCATTTAACTATTTGTTTTCTGTATGTCTTGTATATTTTGTGTTCCTCAATTACTCCATTACTGCCTTTTATGCACAATTTTTATTTTCTTCTTCTTTACTTTCCTCTATATATTTTTCACTTATTTTCTTAATGGTTACCTTTGTAGTTACAGTAACATCTTAAACCAATAAAAATCTAGTTGGACAGAACCAGTCAGTTTCAGTGTACACAAATCTACTCCTGGATAACTCTGTCCCTCCTCCTTTTTATTGTTATTATCTCAGATTACAATGTGTGCTCATTAACATAGATTTAAAATATTATTTTACATATTTGCCTGTTAAGTCAAGTGGGGGTATGTGGACACATTTATAAACCAAAAGCACAATAATACATCTATATTTACCTATGTAGTAAGTTTTACCAGTATTCTGTATGTCTTCTTATGGCTTCAAATTACTGCCTGGTGTCCTTTTATTTCAGCCTAAAAGACTCTCTTTATTATTCCTTATAGGGCAAGTCTTCTGGTAATGACCTCTTTCAGGTTTTGTTTATCTGTCAATGCCTTAATTTCTCCTTCATTTTTGAAAGATAGTTTTTCTGGATATAGAATTCTTGATTGACAATTTTTTTTCTTCAAGGACTTTAAGTATGTCATCCAACTGTTTTCTGACCTCCATGGTTTCTGATGAAGAATCCACTGTTAATCTTATTGGGGATTCCTTGCATGTGACAAGTCATTTCTACTTGCTGCTTTCAAAATCCTCTCTTTGACTTTGGATTTTGACACTTTCACCATAATGTGCCTTGGTGTAGATCTCTTAGATTCTATTCTGCTTTGAGTTAATTTCCTTCATGCTTATGCTTATGTTTTTCATCAGATTTGGGAAGTTTTAGGCCATTGTTTCTTCATATACCTTTTCTGCCCCTTTCTCATGGTCTTGTCTTTCTGGGACGCCAATGATGCATTTATTGGTACACAGGTCCTTCAGGCTCTGTTCATATTTCTTCACTAATTTTTCTTTCTGCTCCTTACACTGGATAATTTCAGTGTCTTCAAGTTTGATTCTTTATTCCTTCTATTCAACTCTCCATCTAATGAGTTTTACATTTCAATGACTGTACTTTGTAGCTCCAAAATTTCTGTTTGGTTTCTTTCTATTTTTTTTTATTCAAGTGAGAGGTTTTTATTTTTATTTTTTATTTTTGCATGGGCAGGCACCAGGAAATAAAGCCGGGTCTCCAACATGGCAGTCGAGAACTCTGTCTGCTGAGCCACGGTGGCCCACCCAAGTGAGAGGTTTTTACTGGAGATTTTAGAATTGAAGAGCTCTGTGTTCAGGATTTATTTATCATCTAACATGTCAAAATTCAGAAAACCTGACTAAAAAATGTCAAACCAAAAACTAACCCACTCAGCATTAACACACATCTCTTTTCTTTTGTAGAATTTTACTTTAAATATAAGTGAAAAGAAAAAAAAATACCTTAATGGGTTAAACAAGTCTAATGCTCACTCTACACAGATAAAACCTCCACAAAAGTCAACTGAAGTATTCCAGAGCCAAAACAGAAACTGTGCATATTTTTAATGAAATCACAAAACAGTCATATAACACAAAGTCAGTTATATACACACTATATACAGGTATATACTGTCTAAGAAGTGTGCCCAAAGATTCATTAACCTTTGTTTTGTGCCATCTTGAAGACTTGCATGCTTTATTTTACAGACACTTTTAATAGTGTGTATTCTCTATCATGATTTAATGCTTTTGGGCTATTCACATGGGATCATTAATCCTGAAACCTTGCCGTTTCCTCAAGAGGAGCTTTGATTCTGCTTTAGAAGTTTCATATAAATGAAAATCTTTATCAAATATTAATATGGGGGGAGGTGACACAAGATGCAACATATATAGTAAAGTTAACTCTCTGTATATTTAGTAATTACCATCTATTTGAAAGTATTTGCACCAGAAAGCTTACTCTGTCCTTCTTAATATTTCAGTTGTATAAGTTTGAATCATCAGAACCTTGGAAAGACCTTAATATTTCAAAGTTATTAATAAATACCTGTAGGGGCAAGTCTATGTTATTGAGTTATGACAAATTTGCTATCATGAGGGAAAACAAGTGTAGCCAGCCATTTAAAAAAATGCCCTGGCCACTGATTCTCAATATAGAAAAGACTAAAACCCGCATATGATTTATCATACAGCAAATCCCATCTCTGTCCTCTGAAATTCCTCTAATTTCACTCATGACAAAGGGATTTAAAAAAGACTTAAAGAGCACTTTACAGCAGAATTCAGCTTTCTTATGAAATTCTCAGTCTCTTAAATGTTATGTACACTTCTCTTTTTCATTTAGTAAGCTAGACACTGGCTTCAGAGTTTGTGGAACTGGGGGGAAAATAGCCATTCAAAACCATTCTAGAACTCTTTAGGCAGAATAGCCAGTATCCAAGTTAAAAAATAAGAGGGTCACTTTGTTGCTTTGATGTCCTTCCAAAATTAAAATAGTTTTTTTGTGGTTGTCCTTCTCCCTAAACCTCAGTCACCACTCCTAGAGGAGATGAGTAGAGCCTCTGTGGCCTGCTCTTCTGACTTCTCAGCAGCTGGTCTCTTACTGCTGTAGTGAGGCTCAAATAGATGTGTGTCAACGAGGACCTCCCCAAAATGGCCTTTAGAGATAATCACACAACACATCATCTGCCTTTTCCAATATGTGAGATCTAAGAAAGAACAGACTGGTGTTCTGTTTGAGCCAGAAGCCATCTCAGGATCTGAGCCATCATCTGACTGGTCATTGTAATAGGAGGCTGGGCTGGCGAGGCACTTCAGGTGCCTGTGGACATTGGAATTGTGATATTTTAAATCCCTCCTGTGGTTTACTCTTCTGATTGCCTTTTATCCTGTTTCCAGACAGATTTTTTACTTTCTTTGGTTTTGCAGTGTAGTCTTTGCATATACCATCTAATTCCAATTTTTTTTTTTGGTCCTACTGGGAGCTTCTTCCATCTTTTCACAGGCAGGACACAGATGTTGCAGATTTCTCCTGAATGAGTCTAATGCAACCCAGAACAGCTATGGAAGTCCTTTTCACAGGATTGAGAACTGGAGGCCTGAACCCTGCAAACACAGCAGCACTTTACACTTTGGTACATCCTTGGCTTGTGAAAACCAAGACTCTTTAATTTGGGGCAGTGGTTTTCCCAAAGCATCTTCCATACGCAATGACATTCCCTAGCTGTGGAGCGCAGGCCAGGCCTGCCCTGGCTGTCCGCTCCCTCCTCCTCAACTGCCTTGTCTAGAAAACTGTTTGGTTCGCTTCTATAATTTCTGTATCTTTATTTTCTCCAGAAAACATTTTTCCTAATTTTCTTTAGTTCTTTGTATATGGATTCCTCTAGTTTATTGAACATACTTAAGACAGTTGATTTGAAGAGTCTCTCTTTGACCAAGAGTTCTAAAACATGGAACCATCAGAGATGGTTTCTTGCAAATTCTTTTTTTCCTGTGACTAGGCCATACTTTCCTGTTTCTTTGTGTGCTTTGTAATTTTTTGTTAATTTGGACATTCTGAGTATTATGTTGTTATAACTCTGGACATCTAATTCTCCCACTCCTCCAGGACTGCTAGGTTTTTGTTTGTTGTTTGTTGTTGTTGTTGAGGGCTGAAGTCGTCAATTTGTGACTTTTCTGAACTATATTTTGCTACTGAATGGAAAATGGAAAGTGAGAAAGAGAAAAATAAAAGTCTTTAAGACTTTTCTGCTGCCTTTGCCTGAGGGGGGTTGGAGCAATGGCCAGCCTTAGTTCTGCCCACCCCAGAGATTTGAAGTGGTTGATCAAAAGCAGTGATCAGTCATCAGACACATCCCCTCCCCCAGATTTTGGAGAACTAGGCCCTTATAGACTACCCTGGCGCCAGGAGTCTGGGCTGCAGTCCCCTCTGCTGCCCGCCATGCGGTTTGGAGATAGCAGCTACTGCATGGAGGGCAAAATTAACCGATCTTTACTGCCTGTTCCTCCAGCTCTTCCCTGGATGCTGTACAGCTCCATTAGACTCTAGAGTTCTAAAAGAGTTGAATTAGACATTTCCTGCCAGTTCAATATTTGTTTTGATTGAGGAACTGATCCCTAGAGCTTCCTCTTCTGTCATCTTCCCCAAAGCACTGAAGATGTTATTTTTCATTAAAGTGTGGACCAATTGAAGTAGAATAGGCTTTCCTCTGGGTTACCTATAAAGAGAAGATCACAAGGAGAATCAGGAAGTCAGTGGACACCAGAAGAGCAGATAAAGGAGAGGACATCGTCATGTGACCAGAAGCAGAGACAAGCCAAGGAATCCCCAGGATTGTTGGCAGCAAGCACCATAATGATACAGGCTTTTGGGAGAAAACCTCACTTTGCTGATGCCTTGATTTTGGACTTCTGTAGCCTCAAAACCACAAGCCAATAAACTCCTGTTGTCTAAGCCAACCCAATATGTGGTATTTATCATAGCAGCCTGGTGAACTAAACCATATATCAAGGAAGTGTTAGATGGTAGTGCTGTTGGTGGGGAAGTGCAGGTGGGTTTTTCATCAATAAGCATATGGCTGAAACATTCACTTTCAGAATCCTAGAGTCCTACAGCTAGAGTGCAGGGATTCCCGAAGTTAGATTCAGGCATGTAACAATGCATAGCATTTCTGTATCAGTGTGGTCATCTAAGAGTGAGAAAGCAAGAATTTTTAGTACAATGTACATCAATTGGTACTAGGAAATAATTTCAAGTCAATATTTTCAAAGAATGGACATTGAAGAGTCCAGAGCTGAGTCCTATTTCTTTTTTTTTTTCTGTCTTTTGCCCATTTTCTTAAACATTTCTTACTATGACAGACAACATATAAACAGAAAAGTGATAAAATTTCAAAGTACGGCTAACAAGCAGTTATGCAGCACATTTCAAAATATAGTATGAATTATAATACAATTCAGGTTTTCCTATCTGGCTATTCTAGTACATTATAAACTAAAGAGGAATATCTACATAATGTCTCAGTAGTCATAATCATATGTTAAATCCTAATTTCTCAGTTACAACTCTTCCATCTTGAGTCCTATTTCTTAATGACTTATGTGGGTCCCTCTGAAAACTCATTGATTTAGTCAGAAAGATGTGTGCCCTCTCTCCCCACTGGCAAACTGAAAAACTTCTTTCCGATACTTTATATGGCCTGCATTATAGCACACATCACATTTTTAATAGCGATTGGTTTTTTCATGAGTTTTTTTTTTTTCTTTCCTCATAGGTAAACTCTTTGAATTTAAAACTTTTAATTTTATTCATTTTTTTTTCCTGGCAGCACTTAGTACATGGCAGATATTATGCATAGAATAAGTAATTTATTGAGCTAAAATCCCTGCCTTCAAGGGGCTTACAATGCACATGGGGAAACATGAAAACAGAACTTGTAAAATAGTGTAAGTGGTATAATTTCTGTTTAAAGATACATATATGGTATTACATGTGCCAAAAATAATTCCAGAAGGACTCTGCCCCAAATGGTTAACAGTAGTTTCCTTTGTGAGCTTGAATCATGGGAGACTCTGTGTAATGTACTTCTAGAAAGTTTTCGAATAAGCAGACATTTTCATTACCAGAGAAAATAATAAATAAATAAGAGAAATAAAATGTATCATACAAAGTCATATGTGATTAGTTTTAAAGTGAGTAGAGCATGTAGCAAGCATTGTAAAAGTTTCATAGGGGAACTTGGGTGGTGAGGGAAACCTCCAGGAGAGGGTGACCACAGATGGATTCTGAATGCTACTCATTATATTCAGGGCTTTGAAATAGATTTCCAAAAGCCATCTGAGTCCTGATCTTCTCATTTGATCTTGGAATGTTGTTTTTGCTTTTGGAAAAGCCAAAGCCATCTGTTTTTGGAAGCTGGCACCCACACCCGGCTGCTAGTTTAGACTCCTAAACCACTTTAAAAATTAATGACTTTATAAAGGGTCTGTAACTCCCTCTTAAGAGTTTAATATCATATTTATAAACTCCGTCTGCATTGAGTTCCAACATATTGCAAATAATTTGCAGTGTTGTCCTGCTCAGAGCATAACTAATGTGGATCCACAGCTGTGCAGATAACTTTTCCTATCAGTGGATGATAAACTCTAAGTGGCCCCAATTGGATGCAGGGAAATAGTCCAGATTTCAAAAACTCTATTGGTACAACTGGGAAGGAAATTGTACATTGATGGCTTCTTTTACCTGGAAGTCATTTCGGTAGTAATAAATATAGCCAGATTCATTTCTGCTAGTGAGTATGTCTAGGAAAAGTGGGCTGATCATGGAGTTTATGGCACTTTGGTCTGTTTGCGTGAACACTTTCTTGAGCAGCTGCTAAACAGTTTGGAAAGTGGGTCAGCCAGCCCAGGGGCCCTGAGAACAGAAGGCAAGATCTGGAATGACTGAAAGAGAGGGTTCCCATCTTGGATCTGGGTTAGTTGCTCCATGGGGATGAAATGGATAAAGGATAATTTTGTGCCTTTAAGCAATGCCTCAATATCTTGTCAATAATTTCTAGGCACATATCAAGACCCTGGAATGGAACTCACTGCTGCTCTTCCCCAACAAACTAGGTGTGAGTTCTTGCCTCTCAGGTCAGGCTTTCTGGGCAAGATTTAGTTTTCCTGGGTATTGAGAGTCCTGGTTAGCTGGCAGCTTTTGGTGTGAAGTAGTAAGGGTGCTGGTGCTAAATTTAAACTGCACCAACTGAAAATTCTACATATGATTATGTTCTGCTGGATGGATGCTGGGTCTGTGTCTTTACTGTAATTTTTATTCATCTTTTAAAAAATTAATTAATGAGCAACTACAATGTGCTAAGGATGGTACTTGGCGCTAAGAATAAAATGTTGAAAAAAAATCCGTATTTTGTTTATCCTGATCTTCCAGTCTAGAATTCCCTCCTTTATCATGAATCTGGTACTTTTGTATCGTTTGGCAAAAGAAGCTGTTGTAGTTTGCTAGCTGCCAGAATGCAATATACCAGAAAAGGAATGGCTTCTAAAGAGGGGAATTTAATAAATTTCATGTTAGCAGTTTTGTGGCCATGAAAATGTCCCAATTAAAGCAAGTCTATTCTAAGGCATCCAGGGAAAGATACCTTGATTCAAGAAGGCTGATGAAATTCAGGGTTTCTCTCTCAAGTGGAAAGGCACATGGTGAACATGGTCAGAGTTTCTTTCTCATCTGGGAAAGGCACGTTGCGAACACAGTCAGGATTTCTCTTTCTTGGCTGGAAGGGCGCATGGCGAACACAGCATCATCTGCTAGCTTTCTCTCCAGGCTTCCTGTTTCATGAAGCTCCGCGGGAGGCATTTTTCTTTTTCATCTCCAAATGTCGCTGGTGGATTCTCTGCTTCTCATGGCTATGTCGTTTTGCTCTGCTCTCTCTGAATCTCCAACTCTCTCCAAAATGTTTCCTCTTTTATAGGATTCCAGTAAAGTAATCAAGACCCACCTGGAATGGGTGGGGACACGTCTCAACCTAATTAGGCTTAATACCCAAACTGATTGAATCACATCTCCATGGAGATGATCTAATTAAATTTTCTAACATACATACTGAAAAGGGATTTGAAGAAACAGCTGCTTTTACAAAATGGAATTAGGATTAAAACATGGCTTTTCTAGGGTACATAAATCATTTCAAACCAGCACAGAAGCAGTTGCTTTCATTTTAAA
>PVIY010040306.1:0-22480 GCA_004026745.1 Myrmecophaga tridactyla
TGATGAACACAGTCACAGTTTCTCTCTCGGCTAGAAGGGCACATGGTGAGCATGGCATCATCTGCTAGCTTTCTCTCCTGGCTTCCTGTTTTATGAAGCTCCCCAGGAGGTGTTTTCCTTCTTCATCTCCAAAGGTTGCTAGCTTGTGGACTCTCTGCTTTGTGGTGCTGCAGCATTCTCTGCTCTCTCCAAACCTTCATTCTCCAAAATGCTTCCTCTTTTATAGGACACCAGAAATTTATCAAGACCCACCCAAATGGGTGGAGACATGTCATCACCTAATCCAGCTTAACAACCACTCTTGATTTAATCACATCTCCAGGGAGATGATCTGATTACAGTTTCAAACATACAGTATTGATTAGGGATTATTCTGCCTTTACGAAATGGAATTTAGATTAAAACATGCTTTTCTAGGGGACATATATCCTTTCAAACCAGCACATTCCACCCTCTGGACCCTAAAAAAGACATGTTTCCCCATATACAAAATACATTAATTTCATAACAATATCAGAAATCCTTAAACCATTTCAGTAGCAATGCAAATGAAATATAAAGTTAGAAACAGTACAAACTCCTATCAAAGTTAGTTACAGACATGGTCTGTTCTAAGACAAAGTTCTCCTCTGGCTCTGGACCTATAAAAACTCAAAACAAATTATTTGCTGCCAACATACAAAGGAGGAGCATTCATAGGATACATATACCCATTTCCATAGGGAGGAAAGAACACAGGGGTCACCAGACCCATACAGTTTAAAAAACCTGCAGGGCAAAGACCATTAGATTTCAAAGTCTGAGAGTCATTTATCTTCAGGGCTTTAGAAAGCAGGGGTCCTACCCTTTCCAAAGGCCTACACAGACGCCTGCCTCTCTCCAAATGCAACCTTGAAGGACCTTGGGGAGACTGCCTTTTTCTCAGCTCCACCCTCTGTAAGCATTGGGACCACACCTGGGCTCTCTGCCATCTCTGGGGCACATGCTTAACCCCTCCATGTGGTGGCAGCCAGGCTCTCCCCAAACCCCAAGGAATGTGCATCACCCTCTCCAAGGCCTGAGGTGGCATGACTATACCACTGCAAAGAGGTGGAAGGCCCATCTTCTGTCTTTGGGGCAAACTCACCCTCTCCATGGGCTTGGCTGGGCCTGCTCTCCTGACCAAAGGCCTGAGTTCAGACCTCAGCCACCACGGTTTTGCCTCTGAAGTTATTTTCCCTCCAATGTGTCCCTTCTCTGAACCCCCCAGTCCAGACTGGCAGTGCCTCTGTTTATACAGGTCCCACAGCACTCTCATTGGCTTTCTATGCAGTAGCCTTGGATCATGCCCATCAGACATAAGGAATTTCCATAAATCTTTCCTGGATAACTCCATGTCTGATCCTGGCTTTCTCTGAAATGGCTGGCTGTTTCCACATTTGGTTAAATCCTCACACAGGGCACTATTCTCTGGGGTCTCCCTTTCTGGAGGCCCAGAATTTTCCAGCTTCAATTTCTGGTTTCTTTGTACCCAAGAGTTCAGTTTTCAGCTTATCTCTTTCCTGTCGCATTTCACTATAAGCTGTGAGGAGAAACCAGGCTGTACTTTCCACATTTCATTTGGAGATCTCTTCTGCTAAATATCCAAGTTCGTGGCTTTTAAAATCAGCCAAAGCCAATAGTCAACTTTGTCAGATTGTCTGCAATTTTAAACAAGGCTCACTTTCCTTCCAGTCTATAATAACACATGCTTCATTTCTATCTAAGGCTTTATCAGAAGTGTCTTTAGAGTCCACATTTCTACCAACAGTCTCTTCAAAGCATTCTAGGCCTTCTCTATCAAGCTCCTCACAGCTTCTCCAAATTCTTCCCCTTATGCATTAAAAAGCCATTTCAACATGTTTGGTATTTGCAAACCGCAGCAGTACCCCACTCTCCAGTACCAAAATCTGTTCTAGTTTGCTAGCTGCCAGAATGCAATATACCAGAAATGGAATGGTTTTTAAAAGGGGAATTTAATAAGTTGCTAGTTTACAGTTCTCAGTCTGAGAAAATGTCCCAATTAAACAAGTCTATAGAAATGTTCAACCTAAGGCATCCAGAGAAAGATACTTTGGTTCAAAAAGGCTGATGAAGTTCAGGGTTTCTCACTCAAGTGAGAAGGCACATGGCGAACACAGCCACGACTTCTCTCTCAGCCAGAAGGGCCTATGGTGAACACAGCATCATCTGCTAGCTTTCTCTCCTGGCTTCCAGTTTCATGAAGCTCCCTGGGAGGCACTTTCCTTCTTCATCTCCAAACATCGTTAGCTCGTGGACTCTCTGCTTCGTGGTGCTACAGCATTCTCTGCTCTCTCCAAATCTCCTTCATTCTCCAAAATGCTTCCTCTTTTATAGGACTCCAGAAATTTATCAAGACCCACCCAAATGGGTGGAAACATGTCATCATCTAATCCAGCTTAACAACCACTCTTGATTTAATCACATCTCCAGGGAGATGATCTGATTACAGTTTCAAACATACAGTATTGAATAGGGATTATTCTGCCTTTATGAAATGGGATTCAGATTAAAACATAGCTTTTCTAGGGGACATACATCCTTTCAAACCAGCACACACTCCATTTTGAGAAGGGACTTACTTTCTAGCTTCATACAGCGTTATGTGTGTGTGTTCATTAGTTATTCCACTGATTGGAGTGCATGGAAGCAAGTTTACACTGTTCATCACTCCATTATATTGAAGTGCCTTACATAATAGCTTCCAAATTGCATTAGATGAATGCTTTCTTAAGATGCAGTTTTCACACATATGACTGCATAGAAGCAAGGGGAACATATATAATTCCATTTTGAGAAGGTACTTACATACTAGCTTCAAATAGCATAAAATGAGTGTTTTACTAAGTTGCATTATTTCACTCATATGAGTGCATGGAAGCAATGTAGATGGTATATCACTCCATTTTGAGTAGTGCCTTACATAATACCTTCAAATAGCATTACATGTGTGTATGTCTTAGATTCACTTTTTTACTGATTGGAGTGCATGGAAGTAAATGGAAACAGTATATCACTCCATTTTGAGAAGTGCCTTACATAATAGCTTCAAAAGGCATTAGGTGAGTGTTTTCCTAAGATGCAGTTTTTCTATCATATGAGTGCACAGAATCCAGGGGGACATTATATCACTCCATTTTGAGACAGGTCTTACATACTAGCTTCAAATAGTATTAGGTAAGTGTTTTCCTAAGTTGCATTTTGTCACTCATAAGAGTGCATGGAAGCAATGGAGGCAGTATAGTAGTCCATTTTGAGAAGGGACTTCCATACCAACTTCAGGTACCATTAAGTGTGTATAATCCTAAAAGGTAATTTTTCACTGATTCAAGTGCATGGAAGCAGGTGGAGATAGTATATCATTCCATTTTGAGATGTGACTTACATAATAGCTTCAATAAGCATCTGGTGAGTGTTTTCCTAAGATGCTGCTTTACACTTATATGAGTGCATTGAAGCCAGTGGGGACCGTATATCATCTACTTTGAGAAAGGACTTATATATTAGCTTCAAATAGAATTATTTGTGCTTATTCCTCAGAGGCAGTTTTTCACTATTGGAGTGCACAGAAGCAAGTGGGGACTGTATATCACTCTATTTTGAGTAGTGCCTTACATACCAACTTCAAATAGTATTGCATGTGGGTATTCCTTAGATTCAGTTTTTACTGATTGGAGTGCATGGAAGTAGGTGGAGACAGTATATCACTCCATTTTCAGAACTGCCTTACATAAAAACTTCAAATCAAGTTAGGTGAGTATTTTATTTTATTAAGATGCTGTTTTTAATCATATGAGTGCATAGAAGCCAGGGAACCATTTATAACTCCATTTTGAAAAGGGACCTACATACTAGCTTCAAACAGCATTAGATGAGTGTTTTCCTGAGTTGCAGATTTTCACTCATAGGAGTCCATGGCAGTAATTGAAACAGTATTTCACTCCATTTTGAGAAGGAACTTACATAATAACTTCAAATATAATTATGTGAGTGTTTTTCCAAGGTGCAGTTTTGCACTCATCTGAGTGCATAGAAGCCAGTGGGTTCAATTTATCACTCCATTTTGAGAAGGGACTTATATAACAGCTTCAAATAGCATTAAATGTGTGTATCCCTTAGATTCGGTTTTTAAATGATTGGAGTACATGGAAGTAAGTGGAAACAGTCTATCACTACCTTCTGAGAAGTGCCCTACATAATAGCTTCAAGAAGCAATAGGTGACTGTTTTCCTAAAATGCAGTTTTTCTATCATATGAGTGCATATAAGCCAGTGGGGACAGTATATCACTCCATTTTGAGAAGGGACTTACATACTAGGTACAAATAGCATTGCGTGTTTTCCTAAGTTGTAATTTTTCACCCATAGGAGTGCGTGGAACAATGGAGACACTAAGCCCTTGATTTTGAGAAGGGTTTTACATACTAGCTTAAAATAGCATTAGCTGTGTGTTTTCCTAAGTTTCATGTTTTCAATTATAACAGTAAATGGAAGCAATGGAGACCATACATCACTCGATTTGAGAAGGCACTTACATACCAACTTCAAATAGCATTACATGTGTGTATTCCTTAGATGTAATTTTTCACTGATTGCTGAGCTTGTAAGCAAGTGGAGACAGTATATCATTTTACTTTGAATCGTGCCTTACATACCAGCTTCAAATAGCTTTATGCATGGGTATTTCTTAGATTCAGATTTTACTGATTGGTGTGCATGGAAGTAAGTGGAGACAGTATTTCACTCCATATTGAGAAGTGCCCTACACAATAACTTCAAATAGAATTAGGTGAGTGTTTTAATAAGATGTAGTTTTTCACTCATACAAGTGCATAAAATCCAGGGGGACAGTATATCACTCCATTTTTAAATGGGCCTTAAATATTAGCTTCAAATAACTTTAGGTGAGTGCTTTCCTAAGATGCAGTTTTGCATACTTATGAGTATATAGAAGACAGTGGGGACAGTCTATCATGCAATTTTTTGAAGGGTCTTACATACTAGTTTCAAATAGCATTATGTGGGTGTATTCCTTAGATGCAGTTTTTCACTGATTGGAGTGCATGGAAGCAAGTGCAGGCAGTATATCACTCCATTTTGAGAAGTGCCTTACTTACACAATAGCTTCAGATAACATTATGTGTGTGGAATCATTAGATGCAGTTTTTCACGGATTGGAGTGTGTGGAAGCAATGGAGACACTATGTTACTCTATTTTGAGAAGGGTGTTACATATTAGCTTCAAACAGCATTAGCTGAGTGTTTTCCTAAGTTGCATGTTTTCACCATAAGAGTAAATGGAAGCAATGGAGACAATATATCACTCCATTTGAGAAGGCACTTACATACCAGCTTCAAATAGCATTACTTATGTGTATTCCTTAGATTCAGATTGTTACTGACTGGAGTGCATAGAAATAAGTGGAGATGGATAATCAGTCCATTTTGAGAACTGCTACATTTTAGCTTCAAATAGAATTAGCTGAGTACATACCAGCTTCAGTTAGCATTATGTGTATATATTCCTTAGATTCAGTTTTTACTGATTGGAGTGCATGGAAATAAGTGGAGGCAGTATATCACTCCATATTTAGAAGTGCATTACATAATAACCTCAAGGAGAATTAGGTGAGTGTTTTATGAAGATGCAATTTTCCACTCATATGAGTGCATAGGAACTTGGGGGATTCATATCACTCCATTTGTAGAAGGGACTTATACACTAGCTTCAAACAGCATTATATGTATTTATTCCATAGATGCAGTTTTACACTGATTGGAGTGCATCAAAACAAGTGGAGACAGTACACCACTCCATTTTGAGAAGGGACTTACATACCAGCTTCAAATAGCATTTGGTGTATATTCCTTAGATGCAGTTTTTCATGGATTGGTGTGCATCAAAACAAGTGGAGACAGTATATCACTGTATTTTGAGTAATGCCTTACATACTAGCTTCAAAGTGCAATGCATGTGGTTATTTCTTAGATTCATTTTCTCACCGATTGGAGTCCATGGAAGTAAGTGGAGATGGTTAATCACTCCATTTCGAGAACTACCTTACATAATAGCCTCAAATAAAATTAGTTGAGTGTTTTCCTAAGATGCAGTTTTCACACATGCGAGTGCATGGAAGCCAAGGGAGGCAGTATATCACTCCATTTTGAAATGGAACTTTCATATTAGCTTCAAATAGCTTTATGCGTGTGTATTCCTTTGATGCAGTTTTTCACTGATTTGAGTGTGTGGAAGCAAGTGGAGACCGTGCACCACTCCATTTTGAGAAGTGCCTTACATAATAGCTTCAAATAGCATTAGGTGTGTGTTTTCCTAAGATACAGTTTTTCGCATATATGACTGCATAGAAGCCAGTGGGGACAGTATATTACTTCATTTTGAAAACGGACTTACATACTAGCTTCAAATAGCATTACAAGGGTATATTCCTTATTTGCAGGTTTTCACTGACTGAAGTGTATGGTAGCAAGTGGAGACAGTACATTCCTTCCATTCTGCCAAGTGTCTTACATAATAGCTTCAAATAAATTTACGTGAGTATTTTCACAAGATGCAATTTTGCACTCATATGAGTACATAGAAGTCATTGGGGACAGTATAGCACTCCATTTTGAGAAAGGACGTATATACCACCTTCAAATAGCATTAGGTGAGTGTTTTCCTTAGTTGTAGTTTATCAATCATAGGAGTGTGTGGAAGGAATGGAGACAGTATATCACTTCTTTTGGAAAAGTGCCTTACATACTATAATCAGATAGCATTACATGTGTGTATTCCCTAGATGTAGTTTTTCTCAGATTGGAGTGCATGGAAGCACGGATAGAGTATATATCACTCTATTTTGAATAGTGTCTTACATACATGCTTCAAATAGCATTATGTGTGTGTATTCCTTAGAGGTATTTTTTTCACTGATTGGAGTGCATGGAAGTAAGTGGAGACAGTATATCACTCCATTTTGAGAAGTGCCTTACATGATAGCATCACATAACATTAGATGAGTGTTTACATATGATGCCATTTTTCACTCATATGAGTGCATAGAAGGTAGTGTGGACAGTATACCACTCTATTTTGAGAATGGACTTAAATACTTTGTCAAATAGCATTATATTTGTGTGTAGCTTAGATAAAGTTTTTCACTGATGGGAGTGCATAGAAGCAAGAGGAGAGATTGCATCACTTCATTTTGAGAAGTGCCTAACATACTAGCTTCAAAGAGCAGTAAAGGTGCATATTCCTTAGATGCAGTTTTTCACTGATTGGAGTGCCTGGAAGCAAGAGGAGACATTATATCACTCCATTTTGAGAGGTGCCTTATATAATAGCTTCAAACAGCATTAGGTGTGTGTTTTCCTAAGATGCTGTTTTTCACATATATGAGTGCATAGATGCCAGTGGGGACAGTGTATCACTCCATTTTGAAAAGGGAGTTACATACTAGCTTCAAAGAGTATTAAGAGTATGTATTCCTTAGATGCAGTTTTTCAATGACTGGAGCACATGGAAACAAGTGGAGACAGTATATCTCTCTATTTTGGGTAGTGCCTTATATATCCACTTCAAATACCATTGCATTGTGGATACCTTAGATTCAGTTTTTACTGATTGGATTGCATGGAAGTAAATGAAGACAGGATATCACTCCATTTTAAGAGTGCCTTACATAATAGCTTCAAGAAGCATTTGGTGAGTATTTTCCTAAGCTGCAGTTTTTCAATTATAGGAGTGCATGGAAGCAATGGAGACAGTATATCACTCTGTTTTGAGAAAGGACTTATATAATAGCTTCAAATATCATTAAATCTGTGTATTCATTAGATGCAGTTTTTCACTGATTGAAGTGCATGGAAGCAGTATATCACTCTATTCTGTGTTGTGACTCACATACCAGATTCAAATAGCATTACCTGTATGTATCACTTAGATTCCATTTTTCACAGATTGGAGTGAGTGGAAATAAGTGGAGACAGTATATCACTCCATATTGAGAAGTATCTTACATACTAGCTTCAAATAAAATAGGCAATTGTTTTCCTAAGTTGCAGTTTTTCACTCATAAGAGTGCATGGAAGCAACAGGGTCAGTATATCACTCCATTTTGAGAAGGGACTTACATACTACCTTCAAATAGTATTATATGTATGTATTCCATATATGTGGTTTTTCACTGATTGGAGAGCATTGAAACAAGTGTAGACAGTATATCGCTGCATTTTAAGAAGGACTTACATTCTAGCTTCAAATAGCATTAGGTGAGTGTTATCCAAAGTTGCATTGGTCACTCATAATAAGTGCATGGAGGGGAGTATGGGGTTCTTTGAGGCCAAGATGGCAGCTTAGCAATGTTAGTGATTTATTTAGTTCATCCTCCAGAACAACTACTAAATAACCAGGAACAGTACAGAACAGCTCCTGGGGCCACGTCAGTGACACACAGCGTACCCCAGTCTGGACCAGCTGGACTGGCTGTGAGCCCCACCAGAACCGTGAGTTCCCCAAGCCACGGTGGCCAGTGCCCCTCCCCCACAGGCTGCTCCCCAGAGGGGAAAGGAAAGAGACTTTGCCAGCAGCATGGGCTGAGTGCAACCAAATGTCAATTGTGGAATTAATTAACAAATTCTGACAATTAAAAATAGGACCCCAGGTCAGGTGAACCTGGTCAAAGTGGAGGTCACTCAGTTTTGCCCCAGCACCAGGGGGCAGGGCTGATGGAAAAAGAAAAAAAAAGAAACAGAGGTTTTTGTGGCTGTGTTTCTACAAAGTCCCGACTGCCTTTGGATACAGTGGCAGGGCTTCTCAGGCTGCAACTGCCCTAGGCAAAGGCAGAAACAAACTTGTTTGAGGGCTTGTCTGGAGCCTGTGCCTTCCCCAGGGGAGGGGTGAAGCCCAACTCAGGTGGAATCCCTCCATTAAGGAATTCAGACACCAGGGCTTGGTAATTCAAAACCATTAAAGCCAGTCTACCACATCTCCTCTGTCTCCATCACACCCCCAGCAGGGAGAGTCTGCCAAAGTTAAAGATACCACATCATCTTATGCTGGTGGGAC
Source organism: Myrmecophaga tridactyla (assembly GCA_004026745.1). NCBI lineage: Eukaryota > Metazoa > Chordata > Mammalia > Pilosa > Myrmecophagidae > Myrmecophaga > Myrmecophaga tridactyla. Next base: position 9,109 of record PVIY010040306.1, read on the forward strand.
CTGCAGGCAAACAAGCACCTCATACTGGGCAGGATAAGAAAAACAGAGTCCAGAGACTCCACAGGAAAGTCTTTCAACCTGCTGGGTCTCACCCTCAGGGAAAACTGATGCAGGTGACTCTCTCCTCCTGATAGGAGCCCAGTTTGGTCTGAGAAAATCCAGCTGGGCTCTATAACACCTAAGTAGACCCTCCTAAGGGTGGGGGTGGGGGGGAGGCATTATATAGGCAGGGCAAGAAACAAGAAAACAAGAACTGAAAAATTCTCCTCTGTTAAACAAAACCTAAGCTAGAGGTCCAGATAAATACTGAACTGAATGTCAAAGAACAGACAGACAACAAATTCATCCAGCAAGAAAACCCTAGGTAAAAGAAGTGAAAGCAATCTCCAGAATAAACTAATTAAGGTAATTAAATGCCTAGATGCCAGCAAAAAAATAACAAATCACACTAGGAAAATTGAAGATATGGCCCAGTCAAAGGAACAAACCAAAAATTCAAATGAGATACAGGAGTTGAAACAATTAATTCAGAATATACGAACAGACATGGAAAACCTCATCAAAAATCAAATCAATGAATTGAGGGAGTATATGAAGAAGACAAGGAATGAACAAAAAGAAGAAATTGAAAGTCTGAAAAAACAAATCACAGAACTTATGGGAATGAAAGGCACAGTAGAAGAGATAAAAAAAAATGGAAACCTACAATGTTAGATTTCAAGAGGCAGAAGATAGGATTAGTGAACTGGAGGATGAAACATCTGAAATCCAACAAGCAAAAGAAAATATAGGGGAAAAAATGGAAAAATATGAGCAGAGACTCAAGGAATTGAATGACAATAAAGAGCATGAATATATGTGCGTGGGTGTCCCAGAAGGAGAAGAGAAGGGAAAAGGAGAAGAAAAACTAATGGAGGAAATTATCACTGAAAATTTCCCAACTCTTATGAAAGATTTAAAATTACAGATCCAAGAAGTGCAGCGTACCCCAAAGAGAATAGATCCAAATAGATGTACTCCAAGACACTTAATAGTCAGGATGTCAGAGGTCAAAGACAAAGAGAGAATCTTAAAAGCAGCAAGAGAAAAGCAATCTATCACATACAAGGGAAGCCCAATAAGACTATGCGTAGATTTCTCAGCAGAAACCATGGAGGCGAGAAGACAGTGGGATGATTTTAAGTTACTAAAAGAGAAAAACTGCCAACCAAGAATTCTATATACAGCAACATTGTCCTTCAAAACTGAGGGAGAAATTAAAACATTTTCCCACAAAAAAAATCACTGAGAGAATTTGTGACCAAGAGACTGGCTCTGCGAGAAATACTAAAGGGATCACCAGAGACAGATAAAAAAAGACAGAAAAGAGAGGTGTGGAGAAGAGTATAGAAATGAAGACTATGAGTAAAGGTAAAAAGAAGGAAAGTTAGATATGACATATAAAATCCTAAAGGCAAAATAGTAGAAGAAAGTACTACCCATACAGTAATAACACTAAATGTTAATGGATTAAACTCCCCAATCAAAACACAGACTGGCAGAATGGATTACAAAACAGGACCCATCTATATGCTATCTACAGGAAACACATCTTAGACCCAAGGGTAAACATAGGTGAAACTGAAAGGTTGGGAAAAGATAGTTCATGCAAATAACAACCACAAAAGAGCAGGAGTAGCGATACTAATATCCAACAAATTAGACTTCAAATGTAAAATAGTTAAAAGACAAAGAAGGATGCTATGTATTAATAAAAGGAACAATTCAGCAAGAAGACATAACAATCATAAATACTTATGCACCAAGCCAGAATCCTCCAAAATACATGCAGCAAACACTGAAAAGAGAAATAGACACATCTATCATAATAGTTGGAGACTTCAATTCCACACTCTCATCAATGGACAGAACATCTAGACAGAGGATCAATAAACAAACAGAGAATTTGAATAATACAATAAATGAGCTAGATTTATAGAACATTACACCCCACAACAGCAGGATACACCTTTTTCTCAAGTGCTCATGGATCATTCTCAAGGATAGACCATACGCTCATGAATCATTCTCAAGGATAGACAAAGCAAGTCTCAATAAATTTAAAAAGATTGAAATCATACAAAACACTTTCTCAGATCATAAAGGAATGAAGCTGGATATCAATAACAGGCAGAGTGCCAAAAAATTCACAAATATGTGGAGGCTCAACAACACACTCTTAAACAACCAGTGGGTCAAGGAAGAAATTACAAGAGAAATCAGTAAATATCTCGAGGCAAATGAAAATGAAAACACAACATTTCAAAACTTATAGGATGCAGCAAAGGCAGTGCTAAGAGGGAAATTTATTGCCCTAAATGCCTATATCAAAAAAGAAGAAAGGGTAAAAATCGAGGAATTAACTGTCCACTTGGAAGAACTAGAAAAAGAACAGCAAACTAACCCCAAAGCAAGCAAAGGAAAGAAATAATGAAGATTAGAGCAGAAATAAATGAAATTGAGAACATGAAAACAATTGAGAAAATCAACAAAACCAGAAGCTGGTTTTATGGGAAAATCGATAAGATTGATGGACCCTTAGCAAGATTGACAAAAAGAAGTAGATAGAGGATGCAAATAAATAAGATCAGAAATGGAAAAGGAGACATAACCACTGATCCCACAGAAATAAAGGAAGTAATGACAGGATACTATGAACAACTCTATGCTAACAAACTAGACAATGTAGATGAAATGGACAACTTTCTAGAAAGGCATGAACAACCGACTTTGACTCGAGAAGAAACAGACGACCTCAACAAACCAATCACGAGTAAAGAAATTGAATCCGTCGCTAAGAAGCTCCCCAAAAAGAAAAGTCCAGGACCAGATGGCTTCACATGTGAATTCTACCAAACATTCCACAAAGAATTAGTACCAATCCTGCTCAAACTCCTCAAAAAAATTGAAGAGAAGGGAAAGCTACCTAACTCATTCTATGAAGCCAACATCACCCTCATACCAAAGCCAGGCAAAGATATTACAAGAAAAGACTACAGACCAATCTGTCTAATGAATATAGATGCAAAAATCCTCAATAAAATTCTAGCAAATCGAATCCAGCAACACATTTAAAGAATTATACATCATGACCAAGTAGGATTCATCCCAGGTATGCAAGGATGGTTCAACATATGAAAATCAATTAATGTAACACACCATATCAACAAATCAAAGCAGAAAAACCACATGATCATCTCAATTGATGCAGAAAAGCATTTGACAAAATTCAACATCCTTTCCTGTTGAAAACACTTCAAAGGATAGGAATAGAAGGGAACTTCCTCAAAATGATAAAGGGAATATATGAAAAACCCACAGCTAACATCATCCTCAATGGGGAAAAAAATGAAAACTTTCCCCCTAAGATGAGGAACAAGACAAGGATGTCCACTATCACCACTGTTAGTCAACATTGTGTTGGAAGTTCTAGCCACAGCAATTAGATAAGGAAAAGAAATAAAAGGCATCAAAATTGGAAAGGAAGAAGTAAAACTCTCACTGTTTGCAGATGATATGATACTATATGTCGAGAACCCTGAAAAATCCACAGCAAAATTACTAGAGCTAATAAATGAGTACAGCAAAGTGGCAGGTTACAAGATCAACACTCAAAAATCTTTGGTGTTTCTATACACTACTAATGAACCACCTGAGGGGGAAATTAAGAAAAAAACTCCATTTACAATTGCAACCAAAAAATAAAATATTTAGGAATAAATTTAACTAAAAATACAAAAGACCTATACAAAGAAAACTACAAGAAATTGTCAAAAGAAATCACAGTAGTCCTAAATAAATGGAAGGGCATACTGTGTTCATGGATTGGAAGACCAAATATAGTTAAGATGTCAATTCTACCTAAATTGATTTATAGATTCAATGCAATACTAATTAAATTCCCAAAAACTTACTTTTCAGAAATAGAAAAACCAATAACCAAATTTATCTGGAGGGGCAGGGTGCCCCAAATAGCTAAAATTATCCTGAGGAAAAAAAATGAAGTCGGAGGTCTCATGCTACCTGACTTTAAGGCCTATTATGAATCTACTGTGGTCAAAACAGCATGGTACTGGCATAAAGATAGATATATTGACCAATGGAATTGAATAGAGTGTTTGGATATAGACCCTCTCATCTATGGACAATTGATCTTTGATAAGGCAGTCAAGCCAACTCACCTGGGACAGAACAGTCTCTTCAATAAATGGTGCCTAGAGAACTGGATATCCATATGCAAAAGAACTAAAGAGGATCCATATCTCACACCACATACAAAAGTTAACTCAAAATGGACCAAAGACCTAAACATTAGACCTAAGACCATAAAACTGTTAGAAGAAAGTGTAGGGAAATATCTTATAAATCTTATACTTGGAGGTGGTTTTCTGGACCTTACACCCAAATCAAGAGCATTGAAGAAAAAAAGAAAGAAATGGGAACTCCTCAAAATTAAACACTTTTGTGCATCAAAGAACTTCATCAAGAAAGTAAAATGACAGCCTACACAATGGGAGACAAAATTTGGAAACGACATATCAGATAAAGATCTAGTATCCAGAATTTATAAAGAGATTGTTCAACTCAACAACAAAAAGACAGACAACCCAACTATAAAATGGGCAAAAGACTTGAACAGACACTTCTCAGAAGAGGAAATACGAATGGCCAAAAGGCACATAAAGAGATGCTCAACTTCCCTGGCTATTAGAGAAATGCAAATCAAAACCACAATGAGATATCATCTCACACTCACCAGAATGGCCATTATCAATAAAACAGAAAGTGACAAGTGCTGGAGAGGATGTGGAGAAAGAGGCACATTTACCCACTGTTGGTGGGAATGTCAAATGGTACAACCACTGTGGAAGGCAGTTTGGCAGTTCCTCAAAAAGCTAAATAGAGAATACCATTGCTAGGTATCTACTCAAAGGACATGAGGGCAAGGACATAAATGGACATTTGCACACCAGTGTTTATAGCAGCATTATTTACAGTTGCAAAGAGATGGAAATAGCCAAAATGTCCATCAACAGACGAGTGGCTAAACAAACTGTGGTATATACATACGATTGAATATTATGCAGCTGTAAGACAAAATAAAGTTATGAAGTATGTAACAACATGGATGACCTTAAGGACATTATGCTGAGTGAGATAAGCCAGAAACAAAAGGACAAACACTGTATGGTCTCACTGATATGAACTGACATTAGTGAATAAACTTGGAGAATTTCATTGGTAACAGAGACCATCAGGAGATAGAAATAGGGTAAGATATTGGGTCATTGGAGCTGAAGGGATACAGATTGTGCAACAGGACTGAATATAAAAACTCAGAAATGTACAGCACAATGTAATACAATAATGTTAGAACACTGAATGAAGCTGCATGAGAGAATGATAGAGGGAGGAGGGCTGGGGGCACAAATGAAATCAGAAAAAAGATGGACGATAAAGATTGAGATGGTATAATCTAAGAATGCCTAGAGTATATAATGATAGTGACTAAATGTACAAATTTTAAAAATGTTTTTGCGTGAGGAAGAACGAAGGAATGTCATTACTGCAGGTTGCTGAAAATAGATGGTAATTAATATTTTAAAATTTCAACCTATGTGTGAGACTAAAGCAAAAAAATGTTTATTTGGTACAAAATTTATATTTTGACTAGTGCACTTCCTAATATAACTTATGTAGATAGCTTAATTGAACACCAAAGTACAGGGAACCTTGAGTAGGACATGAGATTTTGTTGGTTTGTCCAGAGTGATGCCCTGATAAATCCCAGAGTGATTTGATCAATGAATAAAAAAGTATATGCAAAGTCCCCTTTGGGGAATGGTGAGAACGGGGGTAATTCAACCTCCCAAGTTGAATTCTTGATATTCTCACAAGCAATGTGGACAACCAAAGGTATAGGCTGAGCCCCCAGTCTTGGGGGTTGTTCATATGAAACTTAACCCCACAAAGGATAGGTCAAGTCTACTTAAAATTAGGCCTAAGAATCACCCCCAAGAGAGCCTCTTTTGTAACTCAGATGTGGCCTCTCTCTCCAGCCAACACAACAAGCAAACTCATGACACCCCCCATCCACCCACTGTCTACATGGGACATGACTCCCAGGGGTATGGACCTTCCTGGCAACATGGGACAGATATCCTAGAATGAGCTGAGACTCAGCATCAAGGGATTGAGAAAAACCCTAGAATGAGCGGAGACTCAGCATCAAGGGATTGAGAAAACCTTCTCGACCAAAAGGGGGAAGAGGGAAATGAGACAGTGTCAATGGCTGAGAGATTCCGAACAGAGTTGAGAGGTTATCCTGGAGGTTATTCTTACGCATTAAGTAGATACCACCTTGTTATTCTAGATGTAATGGAGAGGCTGGAGGGAACTGCCTGAAAATGTAGAGCTGTATTCCAGTAGCCATGTTTCTTGATGATGACTGTATAATGATATAGCTTTCACAATGTAACTGTGTGATTGTGAAGACCTTGTGTCTGATGCTCCTTTTATCTACCTTGTCAACAGCAAGTAGAACATATGGAATAAAAATAAATAATAGGGGGAACAAATGTTAAAATAAATTTAGTTTGAAATGCTAGTGATCAATGAAACGGAGGGGTAAGGTATGTTATGTATAATTTTTGTTTGTTTTCATTTTATTTCTTTTTCTGTTGTCTTTTTATTTCTTTTTCTGAATTGATGCAAATACTCTAAGAAATGATTATGATGATGAATATGCAACTATATGATGATATTGTGAATTACTGATTATATATGTAGAACGGAATGATTATATGTTAAGAATGTTTGTGTTTCTTTCTTGTGATTTTTTTAATTTAAAAATTAATTAAAAAATAATAAAAAGAGTGCATGGAGGGACTTCCAGGAGGATGACCAAATCCAGCAGCTTAAGATTAGCCCTGCTCCACAGAAAAGTTAGAGAAGGGACAGGAGGGTGACTGAAGCAGCGATTTGGGGATGCAGCTGAGCTGGGAGAGCCTTCTGCACCACAAGGGGCAGCCTTGATTGCAGAAGCCAAGGAACTGAGAGGGAGAAAGCTGGAGACTGGCATGGAGGCATGGAGCCACAGAGCCCACAGAGCCCATGGAAGTGCACGGATGGGAGCCAGGGACTAGGAAGGAAGCCAGGCCATGTTCCTTGGGCATGCTACCCTCACCAGTGTTGCCCCATGAGCAGCGACTCACCCAACACCCCACACACCCAAACCATGTCACCCACTCGCATTCCCCACGTTCCAAGTGTCCCCACCCCACCAGCCCCAGTACATGTACCTGTCCCACACCCCCTCCCCAAGTGCAGCCCAACCCACTTTTCCTGCACCCCTCCCAAGTACCACCTCCCCCTCCATGTTCACTGCAGGCTGCTGCCAGTGCATAAAGGCTGCAAGGACAAACCTCTATACCAAGACTATCCCTGCCCCCCTGCCCATAGTGTTGTACAGCCTCAATCCACCCCCCTGGGCTCTGTGCTTCCATTTAGGGCACTTTCTGGCTGATGCATGTACACAGGCCCACAATCGCATCATTCAGCTCCGGGAACCACACCTTACAGCAGTCCTAGAACTGTGCATGTGCACAGCTCTCAGCCTCACTTCTGAGCTGTGAGAAAGTGCTGACATGTGCAGCCACATGGCATCTGCCCACAATCCATGAAGGCATAACACCAACCTGCTGCCACAGCTCTACACATGCTCACAATGGGCCCCATTCCTTAGACCAGTGCAAACCAGGGTTACACCCCATAGACCCACACAGCTACATCCTCACTGGCCACTGAGTACCCACATTCACAAGCATCAGCATAACATCCCCAACTGTGCCTATACCTGCCCTGAAACAAATCACTGTACTGAGTGCCCTGACCCATGCCCTGCTCCCTGCTGTACAACCATCCTGCAAACACAAGGCCTTAGACTACTGAAAGAAATCAACTCCTAAAGTAAATCAATCAAGATATTTATGCCATGAAGACAACAGAAGATCACTAAGCATATCACAATGCAGACAGATCTAGCCCTGCCTAATGACCAAATTAAACACCAGAGGAGACACAGGCTGCATACAACTAATCAAAGATGTTCATACAACTCTACTTAATAAAATAAGTGGGATAGCAAATAACATAAAGGAGATAAAGAAAACAGTAGAAGAGCATAAAGAGGAATTTGAAAGAATAAATAGAAAAATAGCAGATATCACAAAGATTAAAGACTCTGTTGACCAAATAAAAAACATACCAGAGGCACACAACACCAAATTTGAAGAGACAGATGATGAAAGAGTAAGTGATATAGAGGACAGGATAATTGACTTTGAAGACTCAAAACAGCAAATGGCAAAAAGATGGAAAAAATTGGAACTCAGGGAAATGATAGGCAAAACAAAGCAAACAAGCATAAGACTCATTGATGTCCCAGAAGGAGAAGAGAGGAGTAAAAGGCTAGGAAGAGGACTTAGATATAAGTATAAGTATATATAATGGCAGAAAACTTCCCAACCCTCAAAAAGGACATAAATATACAAGTCAAAGAAACCCAATGACTCCAAACATAATAAATTCAAATAGACCTTCCCAAAGGCACAGACTAATCAGTCTGTCAAATGCTGAAAAGAAGCCAAAAATCCTGAAAGTGGCAAGTGAAAAACAATCTACTACATACAAGGGAAGCACAATAAGACTGAATTCACTACTCAATTAGCACCCTGGAGGCAAGAAAGCCTGGTATGATATATTCAGGTTCCTGAAAGAGAAAGACTTCCAGCCAAGAATTTTGTACCTAGCCAAATTCTCCTTCAAAACTGAGGGAGAGGCCACAGTGGCTCAGCAGGCAAGAACACTTGCCTGCCGTGCCAGAGGACCTGGGTTTGATTCCCAGTGCCTGCCCATGTATTAAAAAAAAAAATTGAGGGAGAGATTAAAGTTTTCACAGACAAAGAAGTCCTGAAAGAATTTGTCAAAAAGAGACTGGCCCTATAAGAAATACTAAAAGGAGGTTTGATGGCTGGAAAAAAAAAAAACAGGAGAGAGAGAGGACTGGAGGAGATCACAGAATTGAAGAGTACCACTAAGGGTAACTTTAAAAACACAAAGAGAAACAGGGAAAAGAATACATAGATCTGACAAATAAAATTAAAAAGATAAGATAAAATTTTAAAAGATAAGAATCAAGAAACACCTTTTCAGTAATAACTTTGTTTCATGGAGTAAACTTTTCAATTAAAAGATACAGATTAGGGGCAGGCAATGGTGGTTACAGTGGCAGAGTTCTCATCTGCCATGATGGAGACTCAGTTTCGATTCCTGCGGCCTGCCCACGTAAAAAAAAAAAAGATACAGATTAACAGAATGGATTAAGAAGCATACTCCAGCTATATGCTGCTTAAAAGAGACTCATCTTAGATACAAGGATACAAATAGATTGAAAGTGAAAGGATAGAAAAAGATTTTCCATGCAAGTTGTAACCAAAAGAAAGCAGCACTAGCTATACTAATATCAGACAAAATAGACTTTAAATGTAAAGACAACATAAGAGACAAGAAGGACACTATGTACTGATTAAAGGGTCAATTCAGCAAGAAGATATAACAACCATAAATTTTTATACTCCCAATCAAGGAGTTCCAATGTACATGAGACACACATTGGAAAAACTGAAGGGAGTGACAGATGTTTCAACCATAATAGTAGGAAACTTCAATACATCAATCTCCTCTATAGATAGAACAACCAGATAGAAGATCAACAAGAAAATAAAGAAGTGAAATAACTTGATAAATGAATTAGACCTAACAGACATGTATAGGTCATTGCACATCAAGCACAAGGTTATACAGTCTTCACTAGTGCTCATGGAACATTCTCAAGGATATATCATATGCTGGGACAAAAGATAGGTCCTTATAAATTTAAAAATATTGAAAATATTCAAACCACTTTCTCTCAGCACAATAAGATGAAGCTGTATCTCAATAACCATGAAAGAATGAGAACATTCTCAAATATATGGAAATTGAACAGCACACTCTTAAACAAGTAGGTCAAAGAAGAAATTGCTAGAGAAATCAGTAGCTATCTGAAGATGAATGAAAAGGAGAACACAACTTATCACAACTTATGGGATGCAGCAAAGGCTGCACTGAGAGGGAAATTTATTGCCCTAAATGCCTATATTAAAAAACGAGAAAGAGCAAAAATCAAAGACTTAACAGCACACCTGGAGGAACTTGAGAAAGAACAGTAAACTAACCCCAAAGCAAATAAAAGAAAAGAAATAACAAAGATCAAACAGAAATAAATGAATGGAAGAACAAAATAACAATAGAAAGGATCAATAAAACCAAAAGTTGGTTCTTTGAGAAAATCAATAAAATTGATGGCCCACTACCAAGATTGACAAAGAAAAAAAGAGAGAGGATTCAAATAAACAAAATAAGAAATGAAAAGGGGTGCATTGCTACAAATCCTGAAGAAATAAAAGAAATCATAAGAGGATACTATGAACAACTATACACCAACAAATAAGATAACTTAGATGAAATGGACAAAATCCTGGAGACACACAAACAAGCTCCACTGATTCAGGAAGATATAGATGATCTCAACAAACCAATCACAACTAAAGAGATTCGATTGTTCATCAAAAATCTGCCCACAAAGAAAAGCCCAGGGCCAGATGGCTTCACAGGGGAATTTTATCAAACATTCCAAAAAGAAGTAACACCAATCCTGCTGAAACTTTTCTCAAAAACTGGGAAAAAAGGAACTCTACCTAACTCATTTTATGAAGCCATTATCATTTTAATACCAAAACAAAACCAGATGCTATAAGCAAGGAAAACGACAGGCCAGTCTCCCTAATGAACATAGATGCAAAAGTTCTCAATAAAATATTACAGAATCGAATCCAATAACACATCTAAAGAATTATACACCATGACCAAGTGGGGTTTATACCAGGAATGCAAGGATGGTTTAACACAAGAAAATCAATTAATGTAATACAGCACATTAACAAATCAAAAGGTAAAAGTCACATGATCATCTCAATTGATGCTGAAAAAGCATTCGACAAAATTCAGCATCCTTTTCTTATAAAAACACTCCAAAAGATAGGAATCAAAGGTAACTCCCACAATATGATAAAGGGAATATATGAAAAACTGATAGCCAACACTGTATTCATTGGAGAGAGACTGAAATCTTTCCCCCTAAAATCAGTTACAAGACCAGGATGTCCACCATCACCACTATTATTCAACATTGTGCTGGAAGTTCTAGCTAGAGCAATCAGCCAGGACAAAGAAATAAAAGGCATCCAAATTTAAAAAGAAAAATTAAAACTCTCATTATTTGCAGATGATATGATACCATACTCGGAAAATGCTGAGAAATCTATAGCAAAGTTATTGGAGCTAATAAACAAATTCAGTAAGGTGGCAGGATATAAAACTAATGGGCAAAAATCAGTTACATTTCTATACACCAGCAATGACCTAGCTGAGGAATCAGATAAGGAAAAAATTCCATTCAAAATAACAACTAAAAGTATCAAATACTTAAGAATGAACTTAACTATGGATGTAAAGGACTTGTACACAGAAAATTACATAAGGTTGCTAAAAGAAATCAAAGGAGATCTAAATAGGTGGAAAGACATTCCCTGTTCATGGATAAGAAGGCTAAATATAGTTAAGATGTCAATTCTCCCCAAGCTGATCTACAGATTCAACACAGTACCGGTCAAAATTTCAACAACGTACTTCAAAGATTTGGAAAAGCTAAGACTGAATTTATCTAGAAGGGAAGGAGACCCTGAACAGCTAAAAACCATTCTAAAAAAGAAGAATGAACTAGGAGGATTAACACTGCCTGACTTTCAACCTATTATAAAGCCCAGTGATCAAAAGAGCATAGGACTGGCACAAAGATAGAAGCATTGACCAATGGTATTGAATCAAGAGGGCACCAAATCTATGGTCGCCTGATTTTTGACAAGGGCCCCAAGTCCTCTGAACTGGGACAAAATAGTCTTTTCAATAATTAGGCATAGAAGAACTAGGTATCAGCCAAAATAATGAAAGAAGACCCCTATCTTACACCCTACACAAAAATTAACTCAAAGTGGATCAAACACCTTAAAGAACTAGCACCATTAAAGCTTCTAGAAGAAAATGTAGAGAAACATCTTCAAGACCTAGTAATAGGAGGTAGCTCCCTAAACTTCACACCCAAAGCACAAGCAACAAAAGAAAAAATAAATGAGAACTCCTCAAAATCAAATGTTTCTGCACTTCAAAAGACTTTGTCAAAAAGGTGAAGAGTAGCCAACTCAATGGGAGAGAATATTTGGAAATCACATATTAGACAAAGGTTTGATTTCCTGTATATACCAAGGAATCATAAAGCTCAACAACAAAAGAACAAACAACCCAATTATAAAATGGGCTAAACATACGAATAGGCATTTTTCTGAAGAGCAAATGCAGGTGACTCAAAAGCACATGAAGAGACCCTCATTTTCATTGGTTATTAAGAGACGCTCATCAAGACTACAATGAGATACCACCTCCCACCTGTAAGAATGGCTGCTATTAAAGAAACAGGAAACTATAAATGTTGGAAAGGATGTGGAGAAACTGGAACACTGCACTGCTGGTGGGAATGTATAGCGGTGTAGTCACTATGGAAGACTGTTAGGCAGTTCCTTGGGGAACTAAATATTGAGTTGCCCTATGACCCAGCATTAGCACTAGTTGGTATATACCCAGAAGAGCTGAAAGCAATGACGCAAACAAACATCTGCACACTGATGTTCATAGCAGCATTATTCACAATCACCAATGGAAACAAACCAAATGCCCATCAACAGATGAGCAGATCAACAAAATGTGGTATAGATATATATAGAATATTATGCAGTAATAAGACAAAATGGTGTCCTGAAGCACATGACAAGATGGACGAACCTTGAGGACATAATGGTGAGTGAAGTTAGCCAGACACAAAAGGATAGATACTGTATGATTCCACTTTTATGACCAGCATAAAAGAATAATCAGAGGCTTATAATGCAGAATATAGGGTACTTAGAGATACATGGAAGCTAGAGATGGGTGAACCATTAGCTAATGAGGTTGAACTCCATTGTAAGGGAATAAATAGGATGAAGGTGGTTCTCTAGTGGGTCTGCAAGTAATATTATCATATTGAAGTCGAACAAGATTGAAAGGAGTTGTATAGACCTACATGTCTCACTGATTAACACAAGATATATGAATTAGTTCATGAGTATTACCCCAAAGG
>PVIY010040307.1:0-16989 GCA_004026745.1 Myrmecophaga tridactyla
GGCAGTTCCCTCCAGCCTCTCCATTACATCTTGAATAACAAGGTGATCATTTGTGTTTTCTTGAGATACAAAAATAAATACAGATTTCCTAAGTCTTAAGGGCTTCCAAATTTTATGAAAACAAATCATATTATTTATAAAGTATAGTTAAAATTTATGGAAGTAAGAAAACACAAAGGAGCTGATAAATCTTTCAGGGAGGGCCAAAAAGTTTCACAAAGATAGTATCTAATATGGGCCTTTTAATAATATAGCATTTTACTTTGTAATAACAGCATCAGATGTTCTTTAACAGAAATATGTATATAACTTCTGGAATTGAATTATACTAGTACAAGTCTATGTAACTTATACCATAGATATTTTTAAAATCATAAAGTATTTTTTATTTAAGCCTCCTACAACATCATAACCCAAAAAGAACAGCAAAATCAGGCTGAAGATCTATTTTGAGATTTGGGGGATTTACATGGAATTAAATAAAATCTGTCAAATATCTGTATACAGGCAAACTGTCTTAGAGGTATATTATAATAGCTTTCTGTAGTGCCCAAAAGAAATTTCCCTTCTAAAAAAAAATATTTTTTAAATGCTGAAAATTATTTTTGAGATTTACAACCTAAAATGTATGCAACTATCCCAAGTTTGCCAAAAGCTCTTCCTGATGACAACATGATAGGACTGCAGCAAAAATGAAATCAGGAGGGCCACTGAAGGGGAATCTCAATATCCTGACATAATTAGATTTGTGATTCTTTGCCAAAATGACAGTATCCCACCACAATATTTATTTATTGAACAAATTTTTATTGAGAATCTATTATGTACTAGATTCTGTACATAGGGACATGTACAGACACAGCTGTGACATTTTTGAGAATGGCTAAATTTCTACCATTGCATAGCTTACATTCTAGAGAGAGGGGATGGAGACAAGATAATAAAGAAAAAAAAGTAAATAAGTGGCAATAAGTGAATAATACAGGATGAAAGGGGGAATAAGGATTTAGTATATGAGACAATGGAACATTTGTGAACATATCCAAAAGAAAATGAGGGAGCAAACTGTGCTAGTAGAAAAACATTCTGTGCAGAGGGAACGGCAAATGTATAAGCCTTATACAGAACAAACATAGCATTTTTAAAAGAATACTAAAGAGGCCAGTATAGCTGCAGCATAGAGACTGAAAGGCAGAGTGGTACAAGATTAGGCTAGAAAGTTATCAAAGTCCAGTGATGTCTTGTGAACTATTATAAGAACCTTTTGCTTTTTACACTTTTTTAAAAAAAATTCTAAATGTATGCCATTAGAGGATTTATCTTATTTATTATTTAAAAGGATCATAAGAGGCTGAAGGGGGTAAAAGGCAGAACCAGGGAAACCAAAAAGAAAACTATCGCAACATTCTATGTGGTGGCTTGGACCAAGATTGTAGAAATGATCCCAGCTTGGATATATTTTGAAAGTAGAGTTAACACAATTAATATATTTAAAGTAAAAATACAAACAAAAGCATGCAAGCAAACACAACAAAAAATTACAAATCAAAGGGTTTAGGGGATAAGAAATGGTAAATTTGAAAAAGAACAAAAGAAAACCACTATACGTGAAAAAAATACATGAAATAAAAGCAATGGATACAGTTAATAAGAGAATTAAATAGAAAGCTGAATGAAACAAATGTGACAGAATGATGTACAGAGAGATAAAGAGAGAAAATGTGAAGAAGTAAACAGAGATGGGAAATGGAGTGAAATGGCCTCAAAAATGACTAAATGGAGTTCCAAATGGAGAATGAGGTACAATTTTTCAAAAGTTAAAATATTTCAGAACTAATAAAAGACACCCACTCATAAGGAGCCCAAAAAATCCCAAGAGGAATAAAAGAAACTAATATAGAGATTCATTATGGAAAAACCACAGAACAAGTTGGAAAAAGGAAAGATTTAGACAAAATTAAATAGCATACTACTTTAAAAAAAACTAATAGTAGGAGTGATAGCTGACTGTAACTACATCTCCCATGAGCTGACAGCCATAGCCAGTGTAAATATTATTCGAGAATAAGGAGAGAAGACCTTGCAGGACAAACAAATTAAAAAAAAAATTTTTAGTACTGTATTCTGTTTATGTGTGCAGATGAACAAAACTTGAGAGTTTACCACTATAGAGAATTCTAACAGATATACCCAAGATAAAAGAAAAGTGATTCTAGATGGAAGATTTAAGATGCTAAGAAGTATAAATAACTTAGAAAGTGGTAAACAAACACTGACCTTATTTAAAAAACGATATTGTATAATTTTTTAAAAGACAGAATTGTTTTATATTACATCAGGAGGAAGCTAATTGGAGTTTAAGGGTATAAGGTCCTCGTATCATCCAATAAAGAGATTCAGTTATTAACTTCAGACATGTCTGTGTCCATGGTTTAGTGTTTCTAGGTAACAATAAAAGAGTATTAAAGCAATGAATAATTTCCAAATGAATACAAAGAAATATATTAAATTTAAAACATTTTAAAAGAAGGGGAAATAGAAAAACAAAATAGACAAAAAGAAAACAAAAAAGATGGTAGGTAACTGGTAACTATTAAAAAAAAAACCATAAGTAGGCTAAATAATGGTTTTAATAATTAAAAAAAAAAGACTATCAGACCAATTAACAACAACAACAAAAAAAACCCCAAAATGTGCTGTTCATTAGAAACAGCTAAAACAAAAGGCTCCAGAAAGATTTGAAACAAATGGATATTTTTTAAAAAGTCACCATAAAAATATCAAAAATAGTTGTTGGAACTGTATTAATTACAAACATAATGGCCTTTAAGGTCTTACAAATACAGTAGGTCTTGTTCATAATAACAAACTCTTTCATTCACTAGGAAAATGCAATATTTATCTAATAATAATAATATGCACATTTTATATGCACAATCCCACATTTCATAATGATAAGACCTAAAAGCTTCAATTCACCAGGAGGATATATATCTAATACTATAATCTCAAACTGTATAAAAGTTAAAAGTAATAGAACTTCAAGGAGAGACATATTTATGGCTAAACTGGGGTACTTTCACACTTATTGGATAATAATTGAGATAACAAGTAGATTAAAAATGAATAATAATATAAAAGATTTGGACAATACAACAACAACAACCTTGACCTAATGGAAAAACAAGAATATTCCGCCTAATAACAACAGTATACTACTGGAGAGTAGTATACACACAGAACATTTTTTTTTAACTGACCATATATTGAGCCTAAGAAAATTTCAAAGAACGGAAATAACAAGGAACATATTCTCCGATGATAAATTCAAGCTAAAGGTAATATTAAAAAGATAATTAGAAAAGTTTTTTATATTTGGAAATAAAGAAAAACACTTTTCAATAACTTATGGGCAAAAGAAAAAATCAAAATCAAAATTAGAAAATATTTTAAACTGAATGATAATGAAAATATTGCATGATAGAGACTTGTGGACTACAGCTACAGTAGCAATTAGAGTGTTACCATATGTCATGGTCAGGTACATGTGTCAGCTTGGCCAGGTGGTGGTGCCAAGTTGCCTGGTCGGGCAAGCACTGGCCTGTCTGTTGCTATGAGGATATTTCATGGACTTAAATCATGATCACACTGGCTGCATCCACAGCTGACTGCATCTGCAATCAGCTGAGGTGAGTGTCTTCTGCAATGAGTGATGCTTAATCTAATCACTGGAAGGCTTTTAAAGGAAAATTCAGAAGAGACAATCACTCTTCCTGCATTAGCCAGCCAGCCTCAACTGAGAGTTCACTGAGGACCTTCGATGGAGCTGACAGTGCGTGGCCTGCTCTAGAGACTTTGGACTCTACATCCCCTCAATTATGTGAGACACTTTTACAAATTTTACATTTACAGATATCTCCTGCTGATTCTGTTTCTCTAGAGAATCCTAGCTAATACACCATTTGACAACAAAAAAGAAAGGCTAAAATTTAATAGGCCAGAGACAGACCTCCAGCATTATAGTGAAAGGAGCCTGACTAAGCTACTCTTCAATAAAACCAATGAAAACTATTTTAGAGCCTCTGGAAATGGTTCTAAGGGAAAACAGAAAAATCTATGAAAATTCAGTAAGAAAGGTGACAGTCTGTGGTATCTGAATAGAAACCACTTTCCCTCCTTCCCCTCTTTTCAGCTCAGTAAAAGGGAGACTGCCCCAGACTGCTGCAACCAAGAACAAAGGACTTACTCTCTCCCCAGATCCCAGCTGAAGAGGTTTGTCCTTGGGTGGAGCAAGATCTCAGAATGCCTGTTACTGAGCCTAAGAGCGACTGAATTGAGAGGTGGGTTTTCCTGTCTTCTGCCCAACCTGCTTGTGGGACAGAACCTCTACCTCAGACATGGTGAGCTGAAAATACTGGGGTCCCAAAAAACATTCCTCCCAGTTTGTGAGGTGCTGGTTCCTTACTAGGAGAGACAGACGAAGAGGACTTCAGGCTACTGCCTGCTCCTCTCTACCTAGCTGAGATGCTACAGTAGAGGTGTCAAAGAAAAAAATCACATTTTCTCCACCCAACGTCTAGAGCTCTGACTCAGAGGATTTGCCTGGGGAGAAGAGCAGGCCTTAAAACACATAATTTCTAATTTCTTTTGAAAGGAACTGACTTCATTTATAAAATAGCAGGGAGAAATTTAAACCTAAAGAATTCTCAACAACAGTGGAAGATGTGGGGAAATTGGGAGAAGATTCAGGGACCTAATAAAGATGCAGCCTAGACTGTAGACCAGGTAGTTTGCAGGCTAGTTTTCAGAAGAGAAACAGGGAATAGGACAGCTGAAAGGAGCCCTCCTAGAATCAGACAAATACCAAACTACTTCCTTGAAGGAGCCACAATTTGACGGGATTAATCTATAGAGTGTTTGCTCTAGGAAATTGTTTAAAGCAATAGATCAGTGGCCAAGAATTAGTTGAATTTAACAATGAGGTGTGGTCAGAAAAAGAATGGAAGAGAACCCTACCAGTACCACTTCAACCCAGGCTAACTATATGTATACCCAAGGCAGTGCCTCACCAAGGGGCAACATCACAGATGTTGCTAAAGAGGCTTCACCAAAAGAATCCAGTTGTAACCAACAAATGAGTATTTAAGGGATGATTTTGATTACTGAATCATTATATAAATATTCCTTTTTGTTTTCTGGGATACTGGAGAAGACAGGGAAATATCTAAATTCTCTGAATTGTAGTGCAGCTGCCTTGGTATCTGATAATGGTTGTTATACCCCTTATCTTCTGCCCCTGTGATTATAAAAACCTTGTGACTAACCTTCATCTGTACCTAGTTATCCAGTTTTTCAACTTTAGAGTTTTGTAATCACTAAAGACAGACCCCTAATGTTAATGAAGGGTCTTAAATCCACCAGGAACTAACCCACTCCAAGTCCAAAATTATCTTGATGACCAAGACCAGATTTAACGTAAGTGGGCCCACTTGACACGTGCAGTAGCTTAGACTTTAACCTACAAGTCACCTATACCTCATTCCGCCATTTTCTTTCATACATTCTGTGCTAAGCATGTAATCAATCTGTGCATGTTTAATAATTAGATCACCTCATCATCACCCGGGACCACTGTACTCATTATCCTAAACCCTGCCTGCCTTTTTGCTAGTAAAACTATCTTAATTATTGCAGTTCGGGGAGACAGATTTTGGGCCTCTAGGCCCTCTGCTCTCCTACTATGTGCATAGTAATAAACTCTTTATCTCTTTGAAACCCTGGTTAGGAATTGGTTAGTGAGTGCATCGTTATACTGGTGTCTAATACACCAGAGAGCAAAAAAGGAACATTTATATAATGATTCACTAATCAAAATTATCCCTTAAACCCTAAATTATCAGTAACAGCATTCAAAAAGGGAATATCGATAGAGAGAGCGAAATTTTTAAGAAGAACCAAATAGAAATTCTGGAGCTGAAAATTACAATAGCTGAAATAAAACATTCACTAGAGGGACTCATCAGTAAATCCGAACTGGCAGAAGAAAGAATTATCAAACCTGGAGATAAACTGATAGAGATTATGGAAGTCAAAGAACAAAGGGGAGAAAAAGAAGAAAAAAGAACAGAGCCTCAGAGAAATGTGGGATAGTATTAAGTGCACCAAAATGCACTTAATGTAAGTGCCAGAAGGAGAGGAGAGAAAAGAAGGCAAAGAAAAAATATTAGAAGAAATAATGACTGTGAACTTCCAGGAAGATGGCCGACGAGATTAGCCTGAGATTAGCCCTGCTCCATGGAAAAGTTAGAGAAGGGACAGGAGGGCGACTGAGGCAGCAATTCGGGAGTGTGAATGACCTGGGAGAGCTTTGGCACCACATGTGCAGGCCCTGGTTGCAGAGGCCCAGGAATTGAAAGGCAGAAAGCTAGAGCCTGGAGCCTACCGTGGAGGCACGGAGCCCACAGGAGTGCACGGATGGGTACACGGGACTAGGAAGTAAGCCAGGCCACGTCCCTTAGGCGCGCTACCCTCACTGGCACAGCCCCATGACCTGCAACTCACCCCACACCCCTGAACCCCCTCACCTGCTCTCATTCCCCATGCTCCAGACACCCACACCCCAACATTTCCCAGTGTACGTATCAGCCCCACAACCCGACCCCAAGTGCAGCCCAACCGACCTCTCTAACATCCCTCCCAAGCACTACCTCCCCTTCCCTGTAGGCTGTTACCAGCAAAAAAGGTTGCAGGCACGAACCTCTATATCTAGGCTACCCCTGCTCCCCCGGCCCCCACCCATAGTGTTGCACAGCCTCACCTCGCCCTCCCTGAGCTCAGTGCATCCATTTACTGCACTCTCAGGCCCATGCATGTGCATGGGCCCCCAATCATGTCATTCAGCCCTGGGAACTACATGTTACAGCAGTCCTAGAACAGCGCATGCGCACAGCCCTCAGCCTCACTTTCAAGCTCTGAGAAAGTGCCGACCTGCACAGTCAGGTCACATCTGCCCGCAACCCACAAAGGAGTAATGCTGACCTACTGCCACAGCTCTACACATGTGCACAAAGGGCCCCATGCCTTAGACAAATGCACACCAGGGTTATATCCCACAGACCAGTGCACCCGTACAGCTACATCCTCCCTGGCTGCTGGGTACCCACGTTCACAAGCACCAGGATAACATCCCCAACCTGTGCCCATACCTGCCCTGAAACAAACCAACTGCACTGAGTGCTCGATCCTGTGCCCTGCTCCCTGTTGTACAACCATCCCACAAACACAAGGCCTTGGACTACTGAAAGAAATCAACTCCCAAAGTAAATCAATCAAGATATCTACATGTGACAAAGACAACAGATGATCACTAAGCATATCACAATGCAGACAGATATAGCCCTGCCTAATGACCGAATTAAAACACCTGAGGAAACACAGACATTGGAATAACTAATCAAAGATGTCAAGTTATTCAACACTACTGAATAAAATAAGCGGGACAGAAAATGACATAAAGAAGCTCAAGAAGACAGCAGAAGAGCACTGTTCTAGTTTGCTAGCTGCTGGAATGCAATATACCAGGAATAGAATGGCTCCTTGTAAGGGGAATTTAATAAGTTGCTAGTTTACAGTTCTAAGGCTGAGAAAATGTCCCAATTACAACAAGTCTATAGACATGTCCAATCAAAGGCATCCAGGGAAAGATACCTTGGTTCAAGAAGGCTGATGAAGTTCAGGGTCTCTCTCTCATCTGGAAAGGCACATGGTGAACCCAGTCAGGGCTTCTCTGTCGGCTGGAAGGCGAACATGGCGACATCTACTAGTTTTCTCTCCTGGCTTCCTATTTCATGAAGCTCCCCGGGAGACATTTTCCTTCATCTTCAAAGGTCAGTGGCTGGTGGTTCTCTGCTTAGTGGTGCTGCAGCATTCTCTGCTCTCTCTGAATCTCTTTCTCCAAAATCTTTCCTCTTTTATAGGACTTCAGAAACTAATCAAGACCCACTCAAATGGGTGGAGACATATCATCCCCTAATCCAGTTTAACAACCATTCTTAACTAAATCACATCATTCAACGAGATGATCTCATTACAGTTTCAAACATACAGTATTGAATACGGATTATTCTACCTTTAAGGAATGGGTTTTATATTAAAACATGACTTTTCTTAGGGGGCATACTTCCTTTCAAACCAGCACAAGCACAAAGAGGAATTTGAGAGAATAAATAGACAAATAGCAGAAATCACAGAGATTAAAGACTCTGCTGACCAAATAAAAAACATACTAGAGGCATACCACCAGATCTGAAGAGACAGAAGAAAAAATAAGTGATATAAAGGACAGGATAACTAACTTTGAAGACTCAAAACAGCAAATGGCAAAAAAGATGGAACAAATTCAGTGGGAACTCAGGGAAATGATAGATAAAACAAAGCACACAAATATAAGAATCACTGGTGTCCCAGAAGGAGAAGAGAAGAGTAAAGGGCGAGGAAGAGTAGTTGAGGATATAATGGGGGGAAACTTCCCAATCCTCATAAATATACAAGTCAAAGAAACCCAAAGAACTGCAAACAGAATAAATCCAAATAGGCCTTCCCCAAGGCACATATTAATCAGTCTGTCACATGTTGAAGAGAAGCAGAAAATCCTGAAAGTGGCAACAGAAAAACAATCTACTACATACAAGGGAAATCAAATAAGACTGAGTGCAGACTACTTGACGAGCGCCCTGGAGACAAGAAGGCAGTGGTACAGTATGCTCAAAATTCTGAAAGAGAAAGACTTTCAGCCAAGAATTCTGTACCCAGTCAAACTGTCCTTTAAAATTGAGGGAGAGATTGAAGTTTTCACAGACAAAGTTCTGAAAGAATTTGTCAAAAAGAGACCTGCCCTACAAGAAATATTAAAAGGAGTTTTGCCAACTGAAAAAAAAAAAAAAAGGAGAGGGAGGCCTGGAGGAGGGGGCACAGAATTGAAGACTACCTCTAAGGGTAATTTAAAGCCTACAAAGAGAAAAGGAAAAGAATATATAGATCTGACAAATAAAATAAAAAAGAAAAGATGGTGGAATCAAGAAATGCCTTTTCAGTAATAACTTTGAACATTAATGGACTAAACTTACCAACTGAAAGATACAGATTGGCAGTATGGATTAAGAAACATAATCCAGCTATATGCTGCTTACAAGAGACTCATCTTAGACACAAGGATACAAATAAATTGAAAGTGAAAGGATGGAAAAAGTCTTCCATGCAAGCTGTAACCAAAAGAAAGCAGGAGTGGCTATACCAATATTGGACAAAATAGACTTTAAATGTAAAGACATCATAAGAGACAAAGAAGGACACTATATACTAATTAAAGGATCAATTCACCAAGAAGATATAACAATCATAAATGTTTATATTCCCAATTAAGGTGCTCCAAAGTACATGAGACAGACGTTAGTAAAACTGAAGGGAGCAATACGTTTCAACAATAATAGTAGGAGACTTCAATACACCACTCTCCTCTACAGATAGAACAACCAGACAGACGATCAATAAGAAAACAGAGAAGTTAAATAACTTGATAAATGAATTAGACCTAATAGACATATATAAGTCATTGCATCCCAAAGCACAAGGTTATACATTCTTCTCTAGTGCTCACAGAACATTCTCCAGGATAGATCATATGCTGGGACAAAAAACAGGTCTTTATAAATTTTAAAATATTGAAATTATTCAAAGCACTTTCTCTGATCACAATGCAATGAAGCTAGAACTCAATAACCACCAAAGAGTGGGAACATTCACAAATATAAGAAGATTAAATAACACACTCTTAAACAACCAGTGGGTCAAAGAAAAAATTGCTAGAGAAATCAGCAGCTATCTGGAGATGAATGAAAATGACAATACAACTTATCAGAACTTATGGGATGTGGCAGAGGCTGTTTTGAGAGGGAAATTTATTTGCCTTAAATGCCTATATTAGAAAACAAGAAAGAGAAAACCTGGAGGAACTTGAGAAAGAACAGCAAACTAACCCCAAAGCAAACAGGAGAAGAGAAATAACAAAGATTAAAGCAGAGATAAATGAATGGGAGAACAAAAGAACAGTAGAAAGAATCAATAAAACCGAAAGTTGTTTCTTTGAGATCAATAAATTTGATGGGCCACTAGCAAGACTGACAAAGAAAAAAAGAGAGAGGATGCAAATAAACAAAACCAGAAATCAGAAGGGTTGTGTTACCACAGACCCTGAAGAAATAAAAGAAATCATAAGAGGATACTATGAACTATACGCCAACAAACTAGATAACCTAGATGAAATGGACAAATTCCTGGAGACACACAAACAAGCTACACTGACTCAGAATGAAACAGAAGATCTCAACAAAACCAATCACAAGTAAAGAGAGTCAATCAGTCATTAAAAATCTTCCTATAAAGAAAAACCCAGGGGCTTCAAAGGGGAATTTTATCAAGCATTCCAGAAAGAACTACCATCAATCCTGCTCAAACTTTTCCAAAAAAATGAGGAAAAAGGACCTTACCTAACTCATTTTATGAAGCTAATGTCATTTTAATAACAAAACCAGATAAAGATGCTATAAGAAAGGAAAACTACAGGCCAATCCTCCTAATGAACAGAGATGCAAAAATTCTCAAAATATTAGCAAATCAAATCCAACAACACATTAAAAGAATTATACACCATGACCAAGTGGGGTTTATACCAGGAATGCAAGGATGGTTCAACACAAGAAAATCAAATAATGTAATACAGTACATTAACAAATCAAAAGGGAAAAATCACATGATCATCTCAATTGATGTTGAAAAAGCATTCAACAAAATTCAGCATCTTTTTCTGAAAAAACACTCCAAAAGATAGGAATCAAAGGTGACAACCTCAATATGATAAAGGGAATATATGAAAAACCAATAGCCAGCATCGTACTCAATGGAGAGAGACTAAAAGCCTTCCCCCTAAGATCAGGTACAAGACAAGGATGCCCATTGTCACCACTATCATCCAACATTGTGCCAGAAGTTCTAGGTAGAGCAATCAGGCAGGACAAAGAAATAAAAGGCATCCAAACTGGAAAGGAAGAAGTAAAACTCTCATTATTTGCAGATGATATGATACTATACTTGGAAGAACCTGAGAAATCTACAGCAAAGTTACTGAGCCAATAAACAAATTCAGCAAGGTGGCGGGATATAAAATTAATGTGCAAAAATCAGTAACATTTCTATATACAAGCAATGAGCTAGCTGAGGGAGTCAGTGAAGGAAAGAATTCCATTTAAAATAGCAACTAAAAGAATCAAATACTTAGGAATGAACTTAACTAGAGATGTAAAGGACTTGTACACAGAAAACTAGATAACATTGCTAAAAGAAATCAAAGCAGATCTAAATAGGTGGAAAGACATTCCCTGCTCATGGAAAGGAAGGCTAAATATAGTTAAGATGTCAATTCTCCCCAAATTTGATCTACAGATTCAACACAGTACCAATCAAAATTCCAACAACCTACTTTGAATATTTGGAAAAGGTAACTACCAAATTCATCTGGACCCCGAATAGCTAAAGGCATCCTAAAAAAGAAGAGCGAAGTGGGAGGATTAACACTCCCTGACTTTAAAACCTATTATAAAGCCACAGTGGTCAAAACAGCATGGTACTGGCACAAAGACAGAAGCACTGATCAATGGAATTGAATTGAGAGCAGAAACAGACCACCAAATCTATGGTCAACTGATTTTTGACAAGGCCCCCAAATCCTCTGAACTGGGACAAAATAGTCTTTTCAATAATTGGGCATGGAAGAACTGGATATCAATAGCCAAGAGAATGAAAGAGGACCCCTATCTTACACCCAACTCAAAAATCAACTCAAAGTGGATCAAACTCCTAAATATAAGAACTAGCACCATAAAGGTTCTAAAAGAAAATGTAGGGAAACATCTTCAAAACCTAGTAATAGGAGGTAGCTTCCTAAACTTTACATCCAAAGCATAAGCAACACAAGAAAAAATAGATAAATGGGAACTCCTCAAAATCAAATGCTTCTGGACCTGAAAAGACTGTCAAAAAGTTGAAGAGGCAGCCAACTAACTCAATGGGAGAAAATATTTGGAAATCACATATCAGACAAAGGCTTGATTTCCTGTATATACAAAGAAACCATACAACTCAACAACAAAAGAACAAACAATGCAATTATAAAATGGGTTAAAGATATGAATAGGCATTTTTTTGAAGAGCAAATACAGATGGCTCAAAAGCACATGAAGAGATGCTCACTTTCACTGGCTATAAGGGAAATGCAGATCAAGACTACAATAGATACCACCTCACACTTATAAGAATGGCTGCTATTAAACAATCAGGAAACTATAAACGTTGGACGGGACGTGGAGAAACTGGGACACTGCTGCTGGGAATGTATAATGGTGCAGCCACTATGGAAGACTGTTTGGCAGTTCCTTAGGAAACTAAATATTGAGCTGCCACATGACCCAGCAATAGCACTACTTGGTATATACCCAGAAGAGCTGGAAGCAACAACACAAACAGGCATTTGCACATCGATGTTCATAGCAGCATTATTGACAATCTCCAAAAGATGGTATATACATAGGATGGAATATTATGCAGCATTAAGAGAAAACGACATCCTGAAGCACATGACAAGATGGATGAGCCTCGAAGACATAATGCTGAGTGAAATCAGACAGACACAAAAGGACAAATACCGTATGACTCCACTTCTATGACCAGCATAAAGGTGTAATTCCACTTTTATGACCAGTATAAAGGTATCATTAGAGACTTATAGTACAGAATACAGAGGATGCAGAGAGACACAGAAGCTAGAGATGGGTGAACAATTAGCTAATGAGATTGAACTCCAATCTAAGGGAACAGATAGGAGCGAAGGTGCTTCTCTAGTGGGTCTAGAAGTAATATTACCATATTGAAGATGAACAAGATTGAAAGGGTTATATAGACCTATGTGTCCCACTGACTTACACTAGAAATATGAACGAGTTCTTGTAAGAATTACTTCAACGATATGATTCTGCTATAAAGAGTGTTTAAGTCCAGGGTACAGGGGGAAAACTGCTATTGCATGCTATGAGCTATGTTCAAAAGGAAGCTATCAGCACTACCACAGCAACAGCAGAGGTAAATAACGGGGTGAAGGACAAGAGTTAAGAGGAGGTTTAGATTTCCTATTTGGTGAGGGTGTATTTATTGGTTTTCTGTCTCGTGGGAACAATGAAATCATCTAAAATTGAGAATGGTGATGGACTGTGGACTTTGGGTCCTCTACGTGATGCCCGATCATCTTTCAGGTGGCTGAAGGATGCATTGACCAAGAAGTAAAATGATGAACAATAGTGTATACTTATGAACAAAGGCTGTGCAGCTACAAAAAGGAACAATGCCATGAGGCATGCAGCAATGTGAATGAACATGTGGGACATTTGGTGAGACAAAATAAGCCAGAAACAAAAAAACAACAATAGCATGGTCACCTTTAGAAAATGCTTATAAGAAAACAGGGGCCTAGATTGTAAGCTTTTTGAGCAGACACATTAAGTCTGGAGTGGTGATTATTATTCCTGGATTTTGAGAGACTGTTTTATATATCTAACCTGATATTTAGCAATAAGAACGAAGCTGAACAGGTTGGGGTTAAAGTAATTCAGAACATAGGGATAAAGAAGACAGTGTCTATATTTTAGAACCACACATACTCTATGAGACCAAAGGAAGAAAGGTTTATTTGATCTGGAACTGAAATTTTTTGTAGTGCATAATCTAATTCAACCTATCTGTATAGCACATTTGAATAACTGAAACACAGAGAGCACAGAATGAGAAAGCGGTTTACATTATCATTAAATACCCTTCTAGTGTTCTGATGTATTTCATGTAACATCTATATAATCAGGGGACACTTCTTATTTTCAGATACTCAGACATATGAAATTAGAGTTTTTCTGTGGTCCGTAATAGATCTGGAACCCTCTTCATTTGGAATTTAAGAAATATTTCTCTCTTTTTTCAAATCATTGAAAGCCATATCATAATAGTGGTTATCTCAATTGGATTTTTCCTTCATTTTTATTAATTTTGAGCACTCACATTGATCTCTCATTGACCCCTGTTCTAGTCTGCTAGCTAGTGGAATGCAATATACCAGAAACAGAACAGCTGTTAAAAAGGGGAATTTAATAAGTTGCTAGTTTACAGTTCTAAGGCCAAGAAAATGTCCCAATTAAAACAAGTCTATGGAAATGTCCAATCAAAGGCACCCAGGGAGATACCTTGGTTCAAGAAGGCCGATGAGGTTCAGGGTTTCTCTCTCAAGTGAGAAGGCACATGGTGAACACAGTCACAGTTTCTCTCTTGGCTGGAAGGGCACATGGCGAGTAAGAATCATCTGCTAGCTTTCTCTCCTGGCTTCCTATTTCATGAAGCTCCCCAGGAGGTGTTTTCCTTCTTCATTTCCAAAGGTTGCTCACTTGTGGGCTCTCTGCTTCTCGTGGCTATGTCGTTCTTCTCTGCTCTCTCTGAATCTCCCTCTTTCTCCAAAATGTTTCCTCTTTTATAGGATTCCAGTAAACTAATCAAGACCCACCTAAATAGGTGGAGACACGCCTCCACCTAACCCACCTTAACAACCACTCTTGATTAAGTCACATCTCCTGGGAGATGATCTAATTACAGTTTCAAACATACGATACTGAATAGGAATTAGAAGAAACGCTCCCTTTACAAAATGGGATTAGGATTAAAACATGGCTTTTCTAGAGTACATACGTTATTTCAAACCAGCACACTGGAGGATTGAAAAATAATTGCAATGCTTTTCATGGAAAGAAGTTAGGAACCAGCAACTGGGTGGGGGGAGAAAAAGCCCAATGTCAGTATGCGGGGTTGACCCTAATTTTCAGGATTTGGACTCAGATATTGGAGGTTAGTGAACTTTGAAGTCTGATTATTCATCAAATGAGGATAACATCATAAGGAATCTGTCCTTCATTACTCTGCCACTGTCTTGCACTTAGTAATGGAGGGCAAGAATAGAAGAAAAAGTAAGACGCTTACTAGATTGTTGCTTTCCTACAAATCCTACTGTTGATAATAGTGGAAACGACAGAGAAGACAATGAAAAGGGCCTAAACTCAACAGTCTTTTGTCATCAGGATTTGAGGAAATGTCATGCTTAAGCCTAACACAGTACTCCAGTGACAGGAAGTCCTGAGCTTGTGCCATGAACTTGCTTCCTCCAAAATTAGCTAACTATTTGTCTTATTTTTTTTTTAAGCCACCCAAAGTTTGTCTTCCCAATTTCCTAAAATTTCTATTGGTTTTCTATGTTTTAATAACCTTTAAAATCAAGTAATATCTTATGCATCATGTTCTCTGAATACAACTCAGCTTTTATAGCCTTATGTGCTGTCCCACCATTTTTATGTGGTATTCACAAAGGATGTTTCCCTGAACAGAAATTTTATTACTCCCATAGCCCAGAGACCTAGCTGTTGTAACTATAGGGAGTTTCTACCAGAAAAGTTTAATAATTGTCTACCCATAAAGGGTTTAGTCTAATTCCTTCCATTTGAACCTTGGAGCTTATGAACAAAACTCCATCAGTCCTCCTTTTAATATTAATTTTTCACATAATTTATGATATTAAGCCATTCTCCTCTTTCCCAGCTAAGTCTGGGCTATCTGCCTCTTTCATTTATTCCCCTTATTGTCCTCTGCCTTGCTTCACAATGTCCCTTTAAATTGTGGAGACAAGCTCTCCATTCAAGAAACACACAAGGGCTTGAACAGTGGCAAGAATAGAGGAGGGTTAGAAACAACTGTCAATAGTGTGGTTAGTGGAGTCACCAGAATCACATGTCAGGGGGACAATAGAATCTGCTTCAGTTAGTTATTTCTGAAGCATCTGCTGCTGGTGGGTGTCCCTCATGTGGCATGGAGTACCCAGATAGCTGTACACTGTGGGGGTGAGTAGAGTTTCCCAGGTCCTTCAGGGCTAACTATGGCGAGAAAGCCTGGTTGTGGTTTACACCAGTCTTTCCTGGCCATTCTAGGAAGATCCTCTTCACTGCTCTTTGAAACACTTCTGGGTCACTAGTCACCTCAGCCCTCTCTACTTTCTCCTGCCTTACATCCATACAACCTCTGGTGTGGGAAAGGACATGGACATGTGATGGTCAAATCTCAGAGGCTACTCAGAGGATTTTTCTTCCCTGCCTGAGAAGTTTCTCACTGAAGGCATGGAGTTGGTTCCCAGGGCATTTGCTTCCCTTTGGGCACGCTGCCCAGTTCTGGTTTCTGACTGACACAATTTTTATGTCATAGGGTGCCAACTCTGGAAATGAAATGGAGAAATAAGATCCAGCCTTATTTATTATTAAGATCAGAGCAGAAATTAATGAAATAGAGAACAGAAAACCATCAGAGAGAATCAGTGAAACCAAAAGCTGGTTCTCTGAGGACATCAATAAACCTGATAAACCTTTTAATAGTATGATCATGAAAATCAGGACTCAAATTACTAGAATCAGAAAAGAAAGAGAGTACATTAGTGCTCAAGTTTGAGAAATTAAAAGGGTTACAAAGAAATAGTATGAACAACAGTACACCAACAAATCGGATAACTTAGACGAAATAAATTCCTAAAAAGACCCAACTTACTGAAACTAAATGAAGAAACAGACAACCTGCACAGACCTATAAAAATGTGGAGAATGAATTAATAAAAAAAAACTCCACACAAAGAAAAGTCCCAGTCAAGATAGCTTCATCAGTGAACTCAACAAAACATTAAAAGAATTAATAACACTCTTAAAAAAAAAGAAGAGGAATGAACACTTTCCAAGTCATTTCATGAAGTCAGTATTACTTTGATACCAAACCCACACAAAACATCACAAGAAAACTACTATCCAGTATCTTTTA